>CM061914.1:94892593-94941332 GCA_031002005.1 Vandiemenella viatica
CAGTACTCTGGTATTTTCGAAATCAAAACTATGGCCATGTTCTAGACTGTGTTCCGCCACCGCAGACTTGTCTTTCTGCCCCAGACGAACGTGTCGTGCATGTTCTAGACAACGTTGGTGAACACACCGCACCGTTTGGCCAATGTAGCTTTTACCACATTCACAATTAATGCTATATACCCCAGGTGTCCGCAAAGCAAGGTCATCCTTGGGGGAGCGTAAGATGTTCTTCACCTTTGGTGGTGGCAGGAAAATGGTCGATTCCAGTTTTTGCTAGAATCCGTCCTATCTTGGACGTTGTGGCGCCAGAGTACGGCAAAAAGGCTAGACGATCAGGTGGCTCCTTGTTGGTGTTGTTGAGCCTATGTGTCGGCTCTCGGAATGCCAGTCTTATCTGATAATCAGTGTACCCATTGCGTTGAAAGGTCTGACGCAGATGACTCAATTCACCGGGTAGACTGTCAGCATCGCATATCGCTTGCGCCCTATGTACAAGCGTGCTGAGTACCGTCTTGCGCTGTGCCGGATGGTGATGGCTTCGCGCGTTCAGGTATAGGTCTGTGTGCGTCGGTTTTCTGTACACAGAATGTCCTAGAGACCCGTCAGGTTTCCTTTCTATTAGTATGTCTAAGAAAGGCAGCCGGCCTTCTTCTTCCACCTCCATCGTAAACTTGATGTTTTCGTTTCTACTGTTAAGATGATGGAGAAAAACTTGCAGGTTGTCTCTGCCGTGTGGCCAGACCACAAAGGTGTCATCTACATACCGGAAGAAAGCTCTGGGCTTCATAGGAGCGCTTGCAAGTGCCTTGTCTTCAAAGTTCTCCATGAAGAAGTCAGCAATAGCTGCCGATAAAGGGCTGCCCATGGCCACTCCATCAACCTGTTCGTAATACTCCCCATCATACAAGAAATACGACGATTCGAGTGTGTGCCGGAATAACTCAACTATGGCAGGCTCAAAATGCTGTTCCAGTAGAGCCAACGTGTCATTGAGAGGGACCCTAGTGAACAGTGACACCACATCGAAACTCACCAATAAATCATGTTGCTGCAGGTGGAGTTCTTTAATTACGTCAATAAATCTTGCGGAGTTGGTCACGTGATGAGGACCTTTACCCACTAATGGTGTCAGCAGCCCAGTTAGATATCGGGCAAGAAAATATGTAGCTGATCCGATGGTACTTACGATTGGCCGCAATGGGGTACCCTCTTTATGGATCTTGGGAACTCCATAGAGTCTAGGAGGAACAGCAGCACGGGGTAGTAGTTGTTTCACTGTGTCTTCTGGCAGACCTGAGTTCTTAAGAAGAGCTGTCGTTTTTCTCACCACAGCGTTGGTAGGATCCCGTGCAATCTTGCGATAGGATGCGTCCTTCAGGAGTTCTTCCACCTTTCGACGATAATCTGCCGTAGTAAGCACTACCGAAGCGTTACCTTTGTCTGCCGGTAAGACAATAATGCCTGTGTTGTCCCGCAATGCCCGAAGTGATTAAAGAACTCCACCTGCAGCAACATGATTTATTGGTGAGTTTCGATGTGGTGTCACTGTTCACTAGGGTCCCTCTCAATGACACGTTGGCTCTACTGGAACAGCATTTTGAGCCTGCCATAGTTGAGTTATTCCGGCACACACTCGAATCGTCGTATTTCTTGTATGATGGGGAGTATTACGAACAGGTTGATGGAGTGGCCATGGGCAGCCCTTTATCGTCAGCTATTGCTGACTTCTTCATGGAGAACTTTGAAGACAAGGCACTTGCAAGTGCTCCTATGAAGCCCAGAGCTTTCTTCCGGTACGTAGATGACACCTTTGTGGTCTGGCCACACGGCAGAGACAACCTGCAAGTTTTTCTCCATCATCTTAACAGTAGAAACGAAAACATCAAGTTTACGATGGAGGTGGAAGAAGAAGGCCGGCTGCCTTTCTTAGACATACTAATAGAAAGGAAACCTGACGGGTCTCTAGGACATTCTGTGTACAGAAAACCGACGCACACAGACCTATACCTGAACGCGCGAAGCCATCACCATCCGGCACAGCGCAAGACGGTACTCAGCACGCTTGTACATAGGGCGCGAGCGATATGCGATGCTGACAGTCTACCCGGTGAATTGAGTCATCTGCGTCAGACCTTTCAACGCAATGGGTACACTGATTATCAGATAAGACTGGCATTCCGAGAGCCGACACATAGGCTCAACAACACCAACAAGGAGCCACCTGATCGTCTAGCCTTTTTGCCGTACTCTGGCGCCACAACGTCCAAGATAGGACGGATTCTAGCAAAAACTGGAATCGACCATTTTCCTGCCACCACCAAAGGTGAAGAACATCTTACGCTCCCCCAAGGATGACCTTGCTTTGCGGACACCTGGGGTATATAGCATTAATTGTGAATGTGGTAAAAGCTACATTGGCCAAACGGTGCGGTGTGTTCACCAACGTTGTCTAGAACATGCACGACACGTTCGTCTGGGGCAGAAAGACAAGTCTGCGGTGGCGGAACACAGTCTAGAACATGGCCATAGTTTTGATTTCGAAAATACCAGAGTACTGGCGCATACTGGGAGCTTCTGGAACAGCATCCTTACAGAAGCAGTAGAAATTCGTCTCGCGTCTAACCTCGTCAACCGCGACAGCGGCTACCAGCTGAGTGAAGCCTGGACGCCAGTCATCAATACTATTCGCCGACAGCGCGACCGGGACGCATTACACGGCGCGTCCAGATCAACGGGAAGTTCGGTAGTAACATAAGTGAGCAATTTGTTACTCAGGCATTAATGATCAGCTTACGGGAAAGTTTTTGCCTTCTGATTTTTCCTTCTATGGAACGATGTGTTGATACGAGGCAAGACCCCGGCTACGATTGGTTACAAATCTGACCAATCACGTGGCAGCATGGCTCAATATGAGGACCGCAACGGATCCGTGTTGACCCATCAGTTTGATAAACAATTTATGCTGAATGCTTTGTTTTATGATATCATCTTCGAAGGAGCGATGACTTTAAGCCCGTCCGCTACATGCCATGTAAAAAACGGACATCAAATCTAGCCGTAACTCCACCTTAGCATCGATTCAAGCCGCAACGAGATTTGACCCCTGCTACGACTGGTTCTACAGCCGACCAATCAGAGGTTAGCAGCGGTTATCTGGTCTAGCTCAGCAACTTCGCACGTTCCTGACCTCACTTCACCAGAAGATGGCGTCGATGATTCAGTGCGCCGAAATATCGTGTAACTATAACACTCATATAACTCGGCTAGTCACCCGAGAACATTATTTATATTTGCAACGCCGAGAAAAACTACGTAATTATGAAGTATTCAGCTGTTAGAAAACACCTAGGAAATCAGTTTGTAGAAATAAAGTAGCATAATTTCGGTTATGTATCCTTTGATAAAGAGGTCTATTCAAACAGTTTTGTCTCATCTTATTGCTGTTGTTTTCTTAGCACCATCCAGGGGTCACTTGTAGGTGTAATTAAGGTTATACCTAGGGACATGAGGCTACCCACCACATCGTTTCTAACTGTCCTCTTCGAACATACAAAGGAACTTTTGTGGAAATACATGATGCATAAATTGGTGCAGTTGACTGGATACAAACGCTAGATCTACATCTACACTCTGCAATTAACAAATATTGTGAGTGGCAGAGGGTGCTAAGCACCAATCCTAATTCTGTGAATTCCAGTCCCTAACAGAATGAGGAAAGAAAGGTTACATAAAAGCATCAGTATGACATCTTATTTCTCTAATCTTATCCCTCCTATCATTGCTACCTAAATAGGTTGGCGGATGAAGTATTTCATTGCACTTGTAAATTTTGGAATTTTGCATGTGCTCCAATAAATTTAAATGACATCTGTCTGCCATACAATCCCAGCACAATTTATGTATCGATTCTGTGATAAGGACTGAAACAAGCAGGCACAAATCAAGCGGCACTCCTCTATACTTTCTCTAACATTCAATCAATTCCTTGTGATACGAATCCCAAATCCTGCTACAGTAATCCAAATGCAGACACACTAGTGTTTTTTATGCTATTTCCTTTGTATGAGCATTACAATTTCTCAAAACACGACCTATAAATCAAAATCTAGAATTAGCTTTGCCTACAACAGAAGTTATGTGCAAGTCCCATTTTATGTTGCTTTGTACTGTTATGCCCAGATACTTCAAGGAATCAACCGTGTCAACAACTGAATTTTTAACTTTGTACTCGTGAACAAACTGATTCTTTTTGTTACTTATTTGCATTGCCTTTCACTTTTTACAGTTCAGTGTAAGGTGCCATTTGTGATCTAGAGATATAAAATTGTGCAAGCTTGTGATATGCCCGTCTGTCCTCATCTTTTGTATATCTTGCAATAAATAAATAATTAAAATTTAAAACAATGTCTCACCTCCTACATGAGTAAGACTTAGGTCGAAATATTGTGCAATTCGTGTGTTTCTGTGTTTTTACGTGTCTCGCCCTCCTGCCTTCATCTGTGGTAAGTGACGGGTAACTGTTTATTTTCCCTATCCTATCTTATTTTCAGTGCCTCGCGGCAGTTTCTTTGTTTCCTTTATCCAAACATTGTATTCCATACAACAAAATTTTCTCGGGTGTCCAGCCGGATTGTGGTGTAAAAACACGTTTTGAAACCTGACTGTGCTGTCTTCGTCAGGTATCTGTAGTTGTTCTCAGCTGACTGTCTCTGCCTCGACTGGCATGGCCGCCCATCGGAACTCCTTTATACCTTCAGCTGGAAGGCCCTCTCACTCTGGTTGGTCGAGAGCGTTGGCTTTATATGTGGCCCGCTGCTTCCACCATTGGCGCCACTTGCTCTTTCCCACCCGGATGTGCTGGCGGTCCGAGATGCTGTTGTGTCCACTTCTGATTGACCGTGACTGCTGGCTTAATCCACAGTCTGCTGCGGCGCCCAACTGGTGTCATTTGCCGGTGAGGATCTGCTATGCTCTCGTCGGAGATCACTAATGATAGGTTTCCAGGCTTCGCAAAGAAAGAGCCCGCCGTCCCTATTTATGTTGTTGTCATTAAGCCGGATCTCCAACGCCTCGTTTATGACCGAGTCTCAGAAGGAAGAGGGCCTGGTCAGCACTGCTGTATTATCGAACTCTATCCTGTGTTCTTCGTCGAAGGCATGCTCGGCTATCGCAGACTTGTCCAGTTGCATCAGCCTCAGGTGTCTTTTGTGTTTGATAAGGCGCACTTCAATCGTTTCGATATACACTTTACCGCATTCACACGGTGTGGAATAAATCCCAAGCGTCCTCAGGCCTAAGTCATCTTTTACCGACCGTAGCATATCACGTATCTTGGCGGGAGGCCGGAAGATACTTTTAATTCCATACCGCACCAGGAGTCTTCCAATTTTTCCCAATGTGTTCCCTGCATATGGAAGAAAAGCAAGAGTTTTTGGTGTGTCTTCTTGCTCCGATGGTGGTCTTGGGGGCTTCTGAGTAAAGGCACACACTATCTGCCGCCGAGAATAGCCGTTCTGTTCGAAGATGTTTCATTTCCATTGGCAGGTGTTCGCGGTCGGAGATAGCTCTCGCTCTGTGTACCAGTGTGGCTAATACAACAAAACAAAACAATATAAATATTCTGCCTCTCCTGTTATATTCCAGCAGTAACAGAATTCTAATGATTTTTCTTTTTTCTTGCTTAGTATATTCTCTTCAGTTTTCAAGGTTGCAAGTGTAAATTCTTTGAGAAAAAAGACCAGTTGTTCTTTGTAATATAAAGTAAGTGTTAACTGTATAACAATTATCAAATCTATGCCAATCATTCATAAAATTTACTAGTTTTGTTACCTGTCACTAATGTCTTTGCCTTTTACTTCAATTTTTTTTATACGTATTTCATTTGTCGTACTATTCTGTAAATTAATACAAATTTCCCCAGTTTTTATTGCTACATGAATTCATTGAAATCCTACTTAACTTTTTATTTTTCAAATAGTGAACTACTTCATTGATGAATTCACTTGAAAGAAACTATGAGTAAAAGCATAATGGACCAATTATAATGTATATGATACAATTTTATTAAATATCCATTTTGATTATTGATATTTGCTGAGAAGTGGATATATGAGTTGTTTTTACACAGGAGGAGATCAAAGTAAAGAAGTTGTGGATGAAGCTGCAGTGTTCCTGCTTCACCTGTTTTTGAATGAAAGATTAGTCCATCAAAGGCACATGACACTTCTGAAGCAGATGTTTGGATCAGTTACTCCAGGTTTAGCTGATAAAGTTTGTGAGGTAAAATAGTATTAACCAAAAATATTCCATTTATTGTAATTAGTTGCTATGATGTATTGATGCTTTGTAAAGTTTTTTTTGAACCTGAGCTTAGAATCCACACATTTTCTGAAATCTTTCATATGAAAAACCATATTTGATAGGTGCTTAGGTTCTAAAATGTTCAACGTGACAGCGCATTTTTGTTTTCTTTGTTATTGGAAATTTTTTATATTCGTTGACCACAAGACTTAAGTGGCAGTATAATGAGCCAATATTAACTTGCTTCATACGAATTTTTGTGGAATATGTAAGTTTGTGATATAATGTAATTTTTAACACAAAACAAAATCATAATTTCTTGTATGGTGTCTGTCGACAACTTATAGCTATAAAATGTAGTGCACTTTTTTATGTAATACTTGGGAAGGAAAGAGTACCTTGTAGTATAATTTGGTTAATGAAAGACAGAGACCAACATTCACCATAGCAGACAGCTTTGAAGAGCGATCTCGTGTGTGTGTGTGTGTGTGTGTGTGTGTGTGTGTGACACACACACACACACACACACACACCCACAGAGAGAGAGAGAGAGAGAGAGAGAGAGAGATTTTCAGGCAGAGCCCTTCTTTAGCAGAAGGGTTGGTTACATGCCTATGCCATCACTCGTGCTAAAAAATTTGTACAATTGTGTATGTTCTTCCTTTTTTTTAATGGATATTTTATATCCTTCTTTTGTGAAAAAAATATAGTTGCTCTAGATTTGTGCGGGAATCTTTGTAATATATGTTTTCAGAGATTTCATTCTTATTTTATTTGGCTAACACTTAAATTCTCAAGATTAGTAGTGTAGTGCAACATAATCCAGATTCATATTGCCATTAGTACCAATAGAGAGTATTCTTTCAAAGTAAAAGTCATTTTGATAATTGGATCATCCCTCCTAAACAAGAAAGGCTTGGCCTGAAAATTTTATACTTTCTTTGTTTTTTTTTTTTTTTTCCTCCTCTTTCCTTATTGCAAATGCATATATTTCTCTAGATTAATATACAAAATCCTTCCTTTTTTAAAAAATATTTTCCATGATAGATTTCAGGCCTATTTTATTTTGGTGGCACTGTTAAATTCTCAAGATTATTAGAGGTATAGATCAACATAATTCAGATTCATAATGCTATTAGTTCCTCTGTAAAGAAGGAAATATTCTTTTGAAATTAGAGTCTTTGTGGATAGTTAGATTTGCTAAATGATTTATCAGTTTATTAATATAAATAAGGTGTTTCTATTATGCCATGAGGGCCACATTGGATACTACAACCTTGCTAAGTGCACTGTGATGATGACATATTCTTATTTTTCATCAAATATTATAATAAAACCTGTAAAGTAATTGATGTGATTGTGTTTTTAAGTGCTATTATCACATAACGAATTCAAATGTTGATCAGATAAATTTGCTCTGTATTGTGACTTGATATATCTTGCTTGTAAAAATGTTTGTTCACAAAGATTCGTTGTCTCAAAACTAGAGATGAATGCCATATAAAATTGTATTGCATGCTGAATCTGGCCTGCAGTCCAGAGTTTTTAGAATCCTGTTGTGAATTATGTTTATAAAATGGATTTTAAATTTGTTTCCCATTGGTGTAAAACACAGAAATGTTATTGTGTGAATTTCCATTTCAGTCAGTATACTCTAATACTTTTACTTATATGTTGGACATAGTGTGTAACAAAAATTCGCAAAGAACTTCCAGAGGAGCTGCCAGAGGAGTTTACTGGAGAGAGGAGTGATGATGGAACACAGAGGAGCCTACACCCTTCTTTTGTGGTTCTGCCAAACCCACCAAAGCGGCGTGCATATGAACCTGACACTTCTATGCTGGCAGATTTAACACCTTCAGTGGGAGCATCTGCACTTCCTGAAGGATTCAGTATGGATTATGAAGCAGTGCAAGCCCTTTGTGGTGGCACCAGTGTCAATGGTGTAGACTCTCAGCAACACACTCATGTTAACGACTCTTCAAACAAACAAGTGGTTAGTTTGCCTTCTTTTAAATTCTCTTGTGGAAATATAAAAATGATCTTATGGCTTATCACTTGTATAGCAGCCGTGTTACAATTTTTCTGGTATGTAATATTCTTTAGACAAAGCATAGGAACTAAATAATAATAATAACATAAAAAATTTGAAGTATATGACAACAGTTTGTAATCATCTTTTGTATTTTAAGTGTAATTTCATCAAAATTATTATTTTTTCTTTATGATCTAATTGTGTTTTTATTTTCTTAATAATTATTTAAGTGTGATTGGCAAATAACACAAACTCCTTTTGAAACAAAAGGCAATTGATTCTATTCTCAGCAGAAATATTCTAAACTGGGTAAATAAAATTGGAGCTTACTAAAGATAATAGAAGCCAGAAAAATATCAATAAGTACACCCATATGCAAGTTCATTTACTTGCTGCCATCATCTTGTGGTTTACTTTCTCACTATTCAAGTATCTATAAATGTTGCTTTGTAATTGTTTTATCATATCCTTCTCATTTTGATTTATGTTTCAGAATATAACAGAATTCCTGTCTTCATCCAGGTGTATCTTAAAATGTAATTTTCTGTCTACCTCTTCAACCCTTTTCTTTTGTTTTGTTTTAAACTTCGGTTGAGTTAACTGCCTTTATTGCTGTTTAAAAGAAATGGGTTTTTAGGAATATTATGCTGGTTTAACAGTTCCACAATATTTTATCTTATTACTAGACATATCTGCTTTGGCGGGTTATCCAGCATGTCCTTTTCCATGTCTGGCAATTACTTCAAAATTTTCTTCATCCACTTATCTCCAAACATCTCCCTTTGCTTCTATGTCTTTTTTCACTTTGCCCATCCATCTAACCCTTGGTCAATTGGTCTCTTTCCCATCCCATCTGTTCAAGAATGCCGGCTTCAGTATTCTTGTAAAATCCTCTCGAGCTTTCCACCAGGATAGAGCGTTAGTAAAAGTACAAGGCAACATTTCGGAGCTTGCCTCTGGCTCCAGCTTCGCTGGAAGATTACAGCCCTGTACTTTTACTGATGCTCTAACCCGTTGGAAAGCTCGAGAGGATTTTATGCAACTGACTCGCCGAGAAAGCCTACATTCTTTTATCTCTCAGCATTCTCCCTTCCTCCATCCTCATAACATGCCCCAGCCATGGCATTCTTTTCTGTATCAATATCTCTTCCAACACTTCAACTTGTAATCTCTCCCTAATGTTTTCATTTCTGATTTTATCTTCCTTTGTGACATTTTCTATCCCTCTCAGAATCTCATACCTGCTACCTGTAATCTGCTAATATCTGTTTTTGTCAAGTCCATGTTTCAGAGCCATAGGTCAGTATTGGCTGGTAATATACTTTATAGAGCAAAATTCTGGTTTCCTTCTGTATACTCCACCTCCAGATAACATTCTTTATCTGATGATAGAAATATCCACTCATCCTTATTCTCTGCTCTATTTCTTCCTCCACCTTTCTGTTGACAGTTACCTTGCTTCTCAGATACATAAATCGCTCAACCCATTCCAAGTAACACGCCCTTTGATCTTCATTATCTTGGTTTTTTTCTGCACTCATTTCCAGACTTTTTCCCCATTGCAGTCAACCATTTCCCCAATTCTCTTTCCAGCTCCTGTTCTGTGTCCTCCCATATAATTATGTAAACATATTTTTTGTTATAAAAAGTATAAATTAAATAGGTAAAAAATTGTTTGAGACAAAAAAATAAATGAAGATGACTTCACTAGCATAATTATAAGGTGGCTGCAGAGATTACAGTTTAATTGCAGCAATCTTTGCATGGTTAAATTTTTGCGATATTACATTGGTTGATGATAGACTGGAGAATATGTAAAAAACAAATTGGAGAATGACAGAGAAACACAAAAAGAGCAGTTGCACATAAGGAAAGTATAATTTTTGGTTAGATGTAAAAACAATAATGGGAAGATTTTATGTATTTATAGTGTCAGTGGATCTTCTTTTGATTCTTTAGTGAATCTCAAACCTCTTTGTTAACTTGCTGAATGATTGTTTTCTGAGGGTTTTGTTTCATTAATAATATTTTTTTTCCTAATTAGAAAAAATTCTTTCACTGTGTGACTTTAGTTATGTTTTCATTATCTGTGATGTCATTACGTATTGAGTATAGTAAATTGTCTTCTTCTATCCAGCCCAGGATTGACCAGTTGCAGGGTGTGGGACTATTCCCATCTCTTCTTTAATTTATCTGTGCTACTTTTAGCTTACTGCTTTTAATAATTGTAAAACACTCACATCATTCTTTGCAGGTGGTCACGTCATTTGGTCTGAAGTTCATTTAGTTTGTCATATTTATTATATATTTTAAATTCCTCTCTTATTGTCTAATTTCTTATTAGATCTGGCCTTGTACAACCTGTAATAGATCTTGGGACCTACTTCTCTGCATACTGCATGTGGGTTTTATCTTTTCTCTTCATTATCCATAACGGACTTCCAAAGGAACTGCCAAAACTTTACAAAATTTTACCTTTGTATTCCGCACTTCCTGTTCTATAAAGTTTTGACTGTTACTCCACACATCTGATACTTGTTTATATTATTCTCAATATGTCCTAAATGTTTACTCTGTGTGCAATGTAACAATGAAAGTAGTTACAGTGTGAAACTTGTTCAACTAGTTGACCATTTACAACTATTTTTGCTCTAACAGTGTCTTCTCCATGGAAAGCAATTATTATTTTTTTTGTTCATGAATATCTTCAGGTTGTAGTGCTGTGTACATATTTATAATTTGTGGGGGGTTCTTTCAATTTTCAGCATCCTTTATTACTAGTAGGTCATCAGAAAATAAAAGCACGCTAATGGATTTATCTTGTCCTAAGGCTACACTCCTCATTAGGTATCCATTCTGCCAGATATCAATGGCATTATTCAAATATATATTAAGTTGTTGAGAAGAGAATGCACCCCTGTCTTATGCCCTGATTAATCATTGTCATATGGTGTTCATTTTTTTATTGGGAGTATCTTTGTATTAAAATATATGCTCTTTACTTTACAACACATTTTGGATATCCATTTCTTTGAAGGAAATGATCATGATGGGTGAAAGGTAACACTTGGACCTGTTATTCAGGAGGGTGTTTGTTTAAATCCCTATCAGCCCAACGAGATTTTCGTTTCCTGTGGCTCCCTAAAAATCATTCAAGGTGAATGTGCGAATGGTTTCTTCAAAGGCCATGGCTGAACTCTTCCAGTTCTATGTTTCCAACCCTCTCCTGCCTCTAAAATTTCAACATTGGTAAGTCATAAAGCCTTGAGCAGCAAATTAAAAAAAAAAATCTTTGAAGGATTTCCCATATCTGCTTTGACAAATGCCTTTCCAAAGTCCATATATGCATTGTATGCAAGCAGGTTATATTACATCTTCTTCTCTATAATTCTATTGATAACATGTAAATTGTAATACATAAATAAGGAAGGATAGAGAAATAAATTTGTCATTTACCACAGATGAAGGCAGGATGGCCAGAATGACAATAATAATAATAAGATGAAGAAAATGTAAACATGCTTTAAAATATTTCAGTCAATAACATTACTCATGATAGAGGCAAGACATTTGGAAAGGGAAAAGATGCATATACATCCAAAGCTACCACATATATTATCTGAGTTAGAATGTCCTACCCTAAAATTGTCCTTTTTAAAAAAAATTAAAACTTGAATTTATTCGGGGTACAAACACATACATTCCTCTATCAGATATGACATAAATTTCATAAGAGTGTAAATACTCCCAAGCATAACTGAACATTTAAAGGATTATGCAATGCAGGACTCAAAGACTGCTGCAGAAGACGTGATTTTGCCTCACACATGGTCGAAGTGAAGTCCACTCTTTGCTTCTGGGAGACAGTGTGAAGATGTTGTGGAGATTGAATAGAATGAAGTAAGAGTCAAAAGATACCTTCATCCACTGATCAGCTCTTGTTTTTGTCCCTCTTTGCTATGCATCAGTGTTAGAATGCATTAGAATGTGAGGGCAGGAATACTTGCCTTCAAGGTTCTGGTCAACCATGTCTGACAACCACAAGGGAGTGTCGCCATATTGTGCAACAAGCACATTATAACCCCTTTACATCTGCACCTGCTATCTGAGAACAAGTAATGTACTCCTTGTAGCACTGTATGTCATCTTGCACCATTGGTCAGAGACTAGCAGTGGCCAGACTAGGGAATGATCATTCCATGATAGGCTGCTGGTAAAATCACAACACAAACTGCTGCATTTGGAGTGGTGCTGTAACCAGGAAGTATTGACTGCTGTGCTGATGAATGGTATCGTGTGATGAATTGCAGTTCTACACTACCTTGAATGACCATTGTTAGCGAGTATGGGCATTACCTGGGAAGAGGTCCCATTCTTACAATTTGTGAGTGTGAGGTCTGGTTATGACTGGTTGTGATTGAGGGAACTCTGATGGCACAACAGTTATCATGGACATTCTGTGTTGTTGTCTTTTACCTTTCAGATGACAGTATCGTGGTGCCATTTTACAACAGGACAACACTCATCCATGCAAGGCATGTCTGTCTCTGATGTGTCTGTGTAATGTTGAGGTACTCCTGTAGTTAGCTAGATCCCCATATCTGTCCCTGATAGAACTTGTATGGGACCAGCTTGGATATCAACTCTGTCTCAGTGACAGTATCCAGAATATCAAGGACCAGTTACAATATTTGTCAGCCAGCTTGCCTCAGGGGAGGTCGCAGTAACTTTGACACCTTTGCCAACCAAATCAGTGTTTGCATCCAGGCCAGAGGGGTGCAATGTCATACTGATGAATGGGCTATACTGCCAAGTTCTTTGTAAATTTGATTCGATTTTGTAATCACTTAAATAATGTAATATTCTCTCTCAACATAAGAAATTTCATTTTGTTTCCTCCTTCCAATCTGTGTGCTTCACTTTTTTTTTAGTCGGGGAATTTGTTTTAGTCACTTTAACAGTAAAACAGTTATGGGGAATGTTGGAATTGTGGGAACTGCCATGAACAGCCACTGAATTGTTTGGGTGTTGGTTGTTATACCCTATGACTATGGTTTGGATCTTTATGACAAAAAAAAACAAGAAATATGGTGACAAATATGACGTTAAAAATGGCTAAATATGACATAAAGAGAGAAAATATGACCAAACATTAAATTTATTGTGATTAAAATGTGCTCAATTATTATATATCATTTATTTTATGTAGAAGTGTCACTTTCATGTAAACAACATAATTTGCTTCTGTGTATTCACTGTACTAGTAGGAAATTAAATTTTTTTCGAAAATTATTTTCTTGTTTCTTTAAAAGCATAGCTTACTAGATTTTTACTTTTAAAAATTTGAATTTATAATAAATTTGTTGCGAATTAGTGAACATACAATTTTTTGTTCTTGCATTGTAGTATATCACCACATGCATCTTCAAGTTCTCGAAGAGGAATTTTCGCCTGTTGTCACTTAAAACCGTCTTTAACTGTGAGAAGCTTCATTAAATATCACAAAATGTCACAGGAGTGTACTTAAACAGTCAGGTCACTGCAAGTTAATTGTGGGTTGTCTTCAGTCAAAATAGATTCATCACCATGTAAAATTTTACCAATTTGTTTTATATCCAGTATTCCCATGCAACACTTTATCAAGTATATTTTTTTAGCAAGCTAGCCACACTGCACCCTGCTTGGCCTATCACGGTTTCCACACTTTTAATGATCCACAAACTTTCATGCAGTTCTAGACCAATTTTTTCAAGATGCGAAATTGCAGTAGTGTTGCCTGAACACCAAATTTCTGAACAAATTGCTGAAAAAGACTTCTTGGACAATTGTAATGGAAGATGCTTCACTGCTATCAAAAGTATAAACTATTTTCTTTGTTTTCATAATATTCACAGTAATAGCTAACTGCAACGAGCCATGTACCCTGAGTCAGTATTAGTTGGGGTGGAAGAGGGACGGAAGAGAGTCTTCTTTAAATTTTTCCACTCTCATTGGGGTTTTGACAAAAATCTTTTTCAAATTTGATATTAACCTATCAACATCATGGAAATTTAGTCTTACTTCCTCAGAAAACCTTTGGAATCCATGAGTGAGACAAGTTAAATGAACCATCGAAGGATACAACATCTTAAGGATTTTTCCAGCCTTTACCATTTATGGTGTAGCGTCAGTCACAAATAGTAAGGTCTCGCTTAACTTCACTGTTCCATAACAATTTCATAGCGGTGTTGAAACAGAGTGCAATTGTAGAGTGGTTTATTGATTCAAGAACATCACAGTCCAATAAAAATATATCACCCGGTCTGTCAGCAAGTAGGGTTCCAACAATAACATTTACAACGTATCTCCAACAAGCATCAGTACTTTCATCCATTAATACACAGATCTTATTGATGCCCTATCTTAGTTCTCAATGTCAGTTTCCATAACAAGGCAGTAAATGGTTCTTCCTCAATGTCTATTCACTTTATTAAGCGGTATGTTGGCTGATACCACCATTACATAGAGTTCCTTTGAAAAAATTGACACTTTGATGATGAAGCTGTAGATGTACCCAAAAGAAGTAGCCGTTTGCTTTGTCTAGCTGAATGCCGTGATACATTATTCTTGTGTCTTGATGTATTGCAATGGTGTGGCACATGAAATCTGTTGTAGTCACTTTAGTTTCACATAATTTACCGAAAAGAACTCTTATATCTGTACTAAAACAATAGTCTCCAAATTCCTTTACGTAACTCTGTAACTTTACACTTTCAGAAAATTTTGTTTTTGGCATGGCAGTACTCACTGATCCACTGCAGATTTAACACTGACTAAGGATTATTTTCGAAAGTATTGGGGGCAGTGTGTGAGTGATTGAAGGTTTTGTGCTTGTCTCGACACACAGAGTCTGGTATGCGGGGAATGCCTAACTTTGGTAGGGAGTAGTTTCCCATTAAGTAGCAGTTTGTCTGTACTGAGGACCAAAGGAAGGCAATTGGTTTCACTCAGCTCATCAGTGGGTTCCTGCAATGGAGTCAGTTCCCGCATTACCGTTGCAAGTGAGACATTGGTTGATGTGGCTTAAAAGGCAGGCAGAACATTATCATTCAGAGAGTGGCAATAATTTATAACTTTAATTCTTGTGAATTCTGACCAATTCAGTGACAATTAGTCTTGTTTCCTTCTCCAGTGTATAACAGGAGTACATTTCTGTGAATAATTATCTTAATTTCTTTTATTAAAAAATTACCAGATTTTTCCTCAAAATATGACCGTATTACCATAAATATTATTGTAATATGACCAAAATTAGGAAAATTGCCTGAATATTCATTTATATGCTATATAAAATACCTTTAAAAACAATCAGAAATCTTGAATCAGTGTTTAATTCAGCATTTTAGCTCAAAAAGAAGGCGGGGAAAAAATATGACTTCTCCTAATGATCCGAACCCTACCTACGAGAATTCATCCTGATGGACAAGTGGCTAATTTGGTGGATTTTATAGGAAGTAGAATAGATGAGGTAGTTGAACTGGCATACATTTTGGCATATCCAGTGGTATAGAATGTTTCTCCAGTGATTGTGTGTGTTCGTTTGTTGCATGTTTTTCATAATGATTGTGCAGTCGAGTTATAGCTAGTTTGTAGTCTGAAAATATTGCTTTTAATCAGGTTGGGGGAATAGGGAGGGGTGGATGGGTGGGAGGTATTTGCAGTGAATTCAAGATTATTTTATTTTCTATGCTTATAAATGGCTTTTGAAATCATGTTTACTCCCTTTTCATTTATAAACTGTTTTCTTGAAATAGTGTCTTTACTCTTATCCTTTTTTTTCCATTTGCAGTATCAACATTTAAATAGGCTATTCATTCCCACTCTTCTGTGCTTAGACTTGATTCACCTTTCATGTCCAAGGTTTGTCAGTTCTTGGCATTGAGTGATAACAAATCATTTCATTGAAATTCTGCCAAATGTTTCTTAAAATGTACCATGACCAGTCTCGTTCCCACTTTTTGACAAAGGCATCTGTAAGTTCTCATAGCCCAAGAAATATGAGTTAAGTAGTCTACATGGTGTTTTCCTTTAGTAGTAGAAATATAAATTTTGCACCAGATTTGATTTGACAGAAGATAAGAAAAGCCTGCTCATATTCCAGTATGGTGTCTCATGGTTGCAGACGGAAATAAAAAAGTATCAGGACAATGTGGTTTCTGGTTTGTCTTCCCAGGAACTTAGTAACACAATTATGGAAATGTTGAAATCTGTTCGCAGCAATGATGAATTACAAAATGAGGTATTAAGTTTTTATCATTCATAATGTGTTTTGATATTTTTCATTTTTTTAAACTTATTGAAAACTACTGCTCATTTTCAATATTTTTTCAGCTCTTTGATCTCTTGGGGTTTGAAAGTTTTGAATTGATTGAGCAGTTGCTCAATCACAGAAAAGATATTATTAATAGCAGTTCAGTAATACAAGAATTGAAACAAGTGCGATCTCATGCTGGTAAGACAGTTAACCATATTCCAATTTTATTATTAATTTTTAATTCTTCTCCTCTTGCATGATGATGATGATGATGTACTTTCCACTGTCTGTTTTCTAAAAACCATTAAATAATTGCCATAAAAAGTGTTAAAAGTTTTCTTGATGTAGCACTATTTTCATTTTTTTATTTTAATTAGCTTATTTACAAAAACGATATAATAATTTTGCAAAATTTCAATTTGTGGTTTTAAGTAACCAGTCATACCCTTTTTTTATTGGCCACTCATTTTGATTAGACTCTTTGGATCTCTTTATTTTACTCTTACAAAACCATCTTGAAACTTTTTTCCTGTTCTTCAAGTGGGTATTTTTTTTTAGAAAAATGTATTTAGTGTAGCTGCAGGGTACTGTTTTCATTTAGCTATTTTATTTTATTTATTTTTGTATTGTCGAAAACTTACAGAACTACTTAACAACATGTTGAGCAATAGATACTTTCAGATATACTCTGATAATGACAGAAGCAGAATATTTATACTAAATGATGGTTTACCCCAAGGATCTGTTTTAGCACCCCTCCTATTCAATTTGTATACTCATGATTTACCGGAAACATTGTAAGGACAAAGGCCGATACCGGGGTAGAGTATCGCCTATGTGCCTTAACTAACTCTCTTGATCACACCTCACAATCCGATGAAAACTTGTTGAATACTTTAATTTAATTTGACCATGTTGCCCGGATACAACTAGAACGCTACAGGTCGCCACAATATTTGAAGACCCCAAATATTGAAAAGGTATTACAGCAGCTACAGAAATAAAACAGTTCACTTTTCCGAAAATTCTTCAAGTTTATTTAAAATGAAATTCAAAGTTCAAACAGCATTCTTAAGTTGCTTAGGCAATCGAACAATCGTTCCAAAAATTACAGATTATGGAGAGAAGTAGAGACCGACCAACCCCGATGAAAATTACCAGTTGATGTTAAGTAAACAAATGCCATGCCCCCCCGACAATGTTCCATCATGGCCGACCCCGGTAGTGCCAACCGAAAACCTGAGCTACCAACCTAAAGTCAGAGTTGCCAACCTACCAGCGCACACGCTTATAACATCTTATTAGCACGACTTCAAACCCAGAAAAGACCCCGTCTTCACCACGCGTCATGTTTTATACCTTCGCTGACGTCAGAGCCAAAATACAACTTTCTGCTAACACATAGACGATTTAGATCGGAAATATCTCAGTAACTAAACAGTTATGCGAAACCTTAGGTGTGCCAGTGTTTATACTTATTTAATTGTGAAATGATGGATATTTAGTGATTAACTTTAAGTGTTTGGTTTAAAAGATCCTAGCGTAGGAGTGAACTACTTTCCTGCCTGGGGAACTACTATTGTTCTGGAAATTTCTATATTTCGTCATTTTATGAACGCCACAATTTATGCAAATTATATTATTATTACCGTGTTATATAAAAATTCCTGAGTCTATTGGTGTAATTTTTATTAAGATTGGTGCAGGGAAAGTTTAGCTACGACGTAACCAAAGTGTGATTTCAGTTTTAATTTTATAACTTTATTTCTATTACTCTTATTGCAAATCTAAAATTACCACGAGATTCTCTGAATTAAACCACGTATTCTGAAAGTTATCTCATCCCTGTATCTGGTCGTAAACGGCTGTAATTAATTTATGAGTTGACCACATGTCTGGCCTAGAAACCAAATTTTTAGATCTCTATAGAATCGGCTCTATTGACTGGAATTACTTGAGATTATTATATGTGATATTAGATTTTTGGTTCTTTCCGGAAATCTACTTTTTATTTAAAATGTTCTCTAGGATTTTGAGATAAAAATTGTTAAAAGTGAAGTGCAACTGACGAAGTATTAAAAATTGATTTAAGTTATTTAAACGTTCTGAAACTACGAAGTTTTAGTGAATTTATATTTTAATTGCATGATTACTTCCCTACAATTACTTTATTTTGCTCGAAAGTGTGTGAAAACAGTGAAATGCCAAATATTAGAAATTGCTTGTGTACTGAACTGGATTATTTTGGATTATCATATTTAAGGTTAGTAAAAGGTGTTAATATCATTACAGAAAATTAATTTAGTTGGTTTATTAACTATTGCTTTACTTTCTTGCTTGTAAATCGGTTTAAACATGACAAAATACTTCCAAAGTAGAAGTTCATAATTCCAAGGTAATATTATTACTGATTATTTAATTTCCGGTTGATTTAAAGTTTGTTTATTATTATATAAAGTTTATATCCGGTATTTAGCAACTACTGAAATTCTTTACTGCTTTCAAATTGGTTTAGAAACTACAAAGTTAACCTATATCAAAATCTATTATTTGAAACTGAACTTGGGGGATTTAACCTATTTCCTCCCAAACAGATGTTTTCTTTTTGTTATCAAAGGTTTATCTAGAGCATTTATTTAATTTTGAATACTTTTATTATTCCAAAAGGGTTTTATTTAGTGTGTTTGGTTACAGTCTCTCTATGCTATACAAAGCTTTACTCCCATAACCTGTACATGAACTGAAAACTATCTTTTACTACAGAGTAAACTTTCCCTCTAATGCCTAAAGGTGAGAGTCTAGAATTTACCAAAATTCTAAGATGCTTACAACATATTCAAGAAAATTTACTTACGCTGATGACATTTGTTTGGTGAACCAGAACCCCAACTTTTCTGATGCAGAAACAACTTTATCAGCTGATCTGGAAAAGTTAGATGACTACTTCAAGAAATGGTGCCTCCATCTAAATCCTCAGAAAACAGTTATTTCAACATTTCATTTGCGCAACAGACAAGCACACTATAAACCAGAAGTTAAATTCAGAGGCCAAATATTGCCTTTTTGCGGCACACCAAAATATCTGGGTATAACACTCGACAGAACTCTAACTTTCAAACAGCATCTCTCAAATGTGGCTGCCAAAGTCAAAACGAGAAACAATATTCTCCATAAGCTTGCAGGTACTTCATGGGGAGCCAGTGCTCACATTCTAAGATCCACAGCCTTAGTTCTGTCATACTCTGTTGCTGAATACTGCTGCCCATCCTGGATCAATAGTGTCCATACAAAGAAGGTAGATGTGCAACTCAATCAGGCAATGAGGATAATTACGGGATGTATTCATAGTACGAACACCATATGGCTTCCAGTGCTATGCAACATCTCACCCCCAGCACTAAGAAGATCAGAAGCTCTTTTAAAAATCTGGAAAAATATCCTGAAGAACCCTCGGCTGCCTATACATCAAGACATGATTCAAGCGAAACACCAATGCTTGAAATCAAGAAAACCACCATGGCGCACAGCAATCAACCTCACAGAGTCCTCTTTCAACACCACAGCAATCAACCTCACAGAGTCCTCTTTCAACACCAATAAGCTGTGGACAACTCAGTGGGAGCAGTCATCAGTAGCCAATAAAAATCTAGTTGAGGATCCCTCAGTAAGGTTACAAGGTTTCGAACTCCCTAGGCGGCAGTGGAGAACCATCAATTGAATTCGAACAGGACAATGCAAATGCGTCTACTTATTATACAAATGGGGCTGGGTAGATTCTGCAAATTGTGACTGTGGAGCCACCTTACAGACAATCAATCACATCGTTTCTGACTGTCCTCTTCGGGCCTACAAGGGAACAATGGCGGAAATCCATGATGCGTCGATCAGTGCAGTTGACTGGATTAAAACATTAGATCTTGAGATATGAAATTGTACAAGCTTGTGATATGTATATTTCCTATTGTGTACCTCATAAATAATCATACGATAAAAAAAAAAATGGACAAATAGGCGGGGAGTATGTGTACACAACAACACAATGTGTCCTGGATAACAATTGGAAAGAATATAGAAATCATTTATCTCCTGATGATTATAGGCAGATGAGGGAAGGAATAACAAAACTGATGGAAATGGAAAAAAATGGTAGGTGTCGAGTACAATAGCATTTCCCTGAAATAAAAATTGTAATAATAAAAAAAATTAAAACAATTTGCTTGGCGTTTTTTGTATGGTAGCTTAATCAGTTGTATACAAGAAGCTCCTCCATTTTTATTTAAACCTAAGGGCTGGAATTTACATCCAAACTTTGGATGCCTAGGGCCTGCTTCCTGTTTTTTGTCTTATTAGTGTTTGCAACTGTCCTTCTGATATCTGGAGGACCTATCTCTGCTGGTAGATTTGTTTTATGGGAGCAGGTCACTGACATCCTTTTATGATGCATCCAGTATCTCCTTTGATTACATTTACTTTCTTAGCATGGGAATGATTTTGGCATACTGGTGCTAAAAATTTCATAGCAGAGAAACATAGTCATGGAGCAGAAGTGTGGAAGACGATCAGTTGTGTTCCCCACCTGCTATTTGTTAATTCCCAGATGATATGATTTTGATTATTTAGTTTCACCTTTGTATCCTCACAAGGTTTTTGAAGCTGAGGGTATGGTTGAATTTGACTCCCAGGCATTTTGGTGTCTTGGAGTGGGAAAAGTGTTGCCATCTCCAGATTGTGTTGAATTATCACCTTGCCTCTCTGTTTCTCAGATGTGTTTTTGCAGGGTTTGGCTTCAGCTGGTTAATTGTTATAATAGTCAGTAAGGTCTTCAAACTTTGCTGTCAGCTTGATTCCCACCTCTTTGAAGGTTTTACCTTGGCCAGCAATGACTGTCATCAGCATAGACAAAGGAGCGAGTATACATCACTGGCACAAGAACGCTGCCTTGTGGGAGTACATTTTCCTGACTCCTGTTCTGTAACAGGATGAATGAGTATTTTTGTGGTGTTACATATTTTTCTTACCTGCTTCTTATGGTCGATTATGTCATAACCTGCTGTAAGGTTGATAAATGCAGTGCCTATGATCTGTCCTCACTCATATCTGTTTAGTAGCAAGTTCAGTATCAACATCTCATTGTCAAGAATAACCCTTTCTCCCATTACACCAGTATTGCTGCCTAACAAGTACATTGGCAGCCTCAACTGACTGATGCACTCACATTACACTGAATAAAGGTACTCAGACCTGTTTTGTCAATATTCTCCAGAAGACTGGCTACCAACTGTGGTCATGTATGTTTTATAGAGAATCCTCTTTGATTCCATGCGACTAGTCAAAGCTTCTGACATCACCCACCAGTAGAAACCTTTTGACATATTCAAATTTTGGCTGTCAAACATTGGTCCACTTTCCATGATCTTGTAAGACAACCAGCTTGCAGTGGGGTTTTGCATCAAGCTTGAATCTTAGCTCTGACAGTTCTGACTTAAATGTAATAACCCGGTCACCACATAGCTTATTTAAACCAAAAGCTATGGAAAGGTAAAAGTTCAATGATGTTCACGAGTTCTTTTCCATAAAAATCACTCTATTCTTCAAATCTTACAAAGCCAGTAACTGAACAGGCAATCAGACAATGTTACAGAAGAAAAATTGGCAGATTCGATTAACCGTTTGAGCCAGACCACACCCCATAGTTCAAAGTACCACTTTCTAGTTGGAGAAATTAAATAAAAGTGAATCACACACTCCCATTGAGCCACAGTTTAGTAAATTCAAAGAATCCCCAGGCCCCACGTGACGTAATGCTATTTCAAAAACTTCATTGTATTAAAACTTGAATTTGCGAATCTATATTATGCCAAAATAAAACTTTTGCACAGTAGTGCTTGATATGAAACTTGCAGGCCTACTCAGCTACATGTTACTGCGTGCATGGTTCCTGGACGACTGGGGCTAATGAGTTGTCACACCGACTGTTTCTGTACGACTGAGGGCGACTACCTGAACGCACGAGTCTATATCACATCACGATTCTCGAAGATTCCTGGCGACTCTGCTCTCTCACGAACCATGGGAAAGGTTTCTTTTCCTCATTCACATGGGTAGTTTCTGGCGGGCTGATCAGATCAAATCGCACGTCAGAAAAAGTTTCATTATAAATTTTACCTTGACAATAAAAATAATTCTATCTCTCTGAAATTTTACAAATCGCTAGATCTTTTTAGCAAATGTTAACTTTCATTATTATAAAAAAATTCGTAACTTTAATAGTTAAGCCGAAAATAAATACTTTAAATATGAACTTTCGAAATATCGTTCCAGGCAAATGCTGAAGAATGTTGAAATTGATAATACTGTCTTAAAAACTGCATAACTGCTTTCTAGCCTGAGTTATCATAGAAACTGACTTTAGAAATGAAATACAATATTATCCAATCTAACTCATGGTTTTGAGAATAAATTTTTTTTTATGCAGTTACAAAATTTGATAGATACCTTACAATCTCTTTTATCTTCTAAAGGCAATATGACACTACTATATCCAAATTATTCACTTTCTTCTATGCTTAAAAATGATATTAAAATGTATTCTTGTATGCTCTAGATATAAAATAAATATTCCTTATTTTCCTAATGCAGTTGGTTATTCCAACAGATAGCTAAATGCGCAAAACCATAAACGGTTTCATGTTTCCTTCATTTGATAATGCTCCAGATCTTATTGAAGGCTTCAGATCATTAATTTGATAAAATATCTAATCATTTTAGCACTCCTAAATTATTAATACTGTTATAATAATTGCTAATTTAACTCTGAAGTCACTTGTATCACGCAATTAGGGAGTGTCCATTAACTACCTGACTCAATTTCAGTCTCTTTTGAACACTTCCCTCTGAATAACTTAGCAACATATGGCGTTTTACTCATATCAAGCTGTCATTAAAATTATTACTTGTATAATGAATATGACAAATATTTGCTTTGTGTACTTTTCTATAATTATAAATATTCTGAATGAAATGGAAATATTAGCCATTCATACAAATGATCAATTATTGGGAAAACATCTCTTTTTTTTTACAGTCAAGGATCCTTTCTTCTTGAGGTGTTACCAAAAGTATTCTCCTCATCTCATTCATCATTGAAATAAATAACTCTCGGGTTTTCTGCCGGTTAATTGATTTATTTATTTCTTTTTCTTTTAACAACGTTTCGGCAACTGCCATCGTTGCCTTCATCAGGTTAACTCTACATACAAGGACAAGACACAGACTGACTCGCGAGCCAGTCCTGGCTCCTATAAATAGCCTGTAGCCAAGGGAAGCTTCACGCTGCTCTTTGATTGGTCGGCGATGTACACGGTCATAGACGGGGTCAACCTGGTTTGGTTGCATCTCTGCATCTCGTGGCTGCATCCCGTAGCTCAGCAACTGGATGGCATTTAGTAGATCCATGGCAGTATCTTTAGTGGTCACCCATTCAAGTAAAAACCACGCATAACGTTCCCTTAAACAGTTGGCATGTGCGGTCACCCATCCAAGTGCTCTCCACACTCATCGTTGCTTAACTGGCGGCATTACACGAGGCCTTTGGAACTGACCAATCACGAACGACTTATCTCCTATTGGTCGACGTGTCATGACGGCGTCTGCTCGGAAGGTTGTGTCTAACATATTGCTGTTTTAGGTCTTTTACGACTGGCTCCCAAGCCTCGCTCAGGAACAGACCACCATCTCTGTTAATGCTGTTGTCACTTAATCGAATCTCCAGCGCTTCTCTGATCACTGAGTCCCAGAAATACGATATCTTTGCCAGAACTTCAGTATTGTCGAAGTTGATGTTGTGAAAATTTTCTATAGCATGTTCTGCTAATGCGGACTTGTCAGGTTGTAATAACCGCAGATATCTTTGGTGCTCATTGCTGCGTTCCTCGATAGTTCTTATAGTTTGTCCGATGTATACTTTGCCACATTCACAAGGGATCGAATAAACTCCCGGAACTCAAAGGCCAAGGTCGTCTTTCACCGTGCGTAACATATCACGTATCTTGATAGGTGGACGGAAGAAACTCCTTACGCTGTATCGTGCTAAGATTCTTCCGATTTTTCCAGAAGTATTCCCGGCATAAGGCAACACAGCGACGGGTTTTGGAGACTTGTTCAGTTGTTAGTTTCGGTTTCTGGGGGAGAAAGGCCTGTTTAATATGTTCTTCGGAATAACCATTCTGTCTGAAAACTTGCGGTAGGTGCCTTAGTTCTTCACGTAAGCTATCACTGTCCGAAATGGCTCGCGCACGGTGGACCAGTGTTGTCAAAACAGTTTTTCGCTGAGCTGGGTGATGAAAACTGGTAGCCCCCAAATACAGATCTGTGTGTGTGGGTTTCCTGTAAACGCTATGTGCCAAAGTACCATCTGGCTTACATTTAATTAGTACGTCCAGGAATGGCAGCATGCCATCTTTCTCAGTCTCCATGGTAAAATGTATGTTAGGATGGATTGAGTTCAGGTGTTGCAAGAATTCTTCGAGCGCTGCAAAGCCATGTGGACAAATTATAAATGTGTCATCCACGTATCAAAAGAAGCATTTTGGTTTTAATGGAGCAGTGTCCAGAGCCCTTTTCTCAAAATCCTCCATATATAAATCAGCTACCACAGGAGAAATTGGCGAGCCCATAGCCACACCATCAGTTTGCTCATAGTATCGTCCACCATACATGAAATATGTAGAAGTGAGCACATGTTGGAATAGGTCTACAATTCCTTGGTCAAAATGTCATCGTATTAGTTCTAAAGTCTCCTTGACAGGTATCCGTGTGAACAGACACGACATCAACGCTCACCATGAGGTCTGAATCAGACATGGTTAGACCCTGGATCATCTGTATGAACTGGGCAGAATTCGAAACATGATGTATGCAATGACCTACCTGTGGACTCAGTAGGCGTGTGAGATATTTCACCAGTTGATAGGTGGGAGCACCGATTGCACTGACAATAGGTCTTAAGGGCACGTTCTCCTTGTGGACTTTTGGTAGGCCATATAACCTGGGCGGCCTGGCTGCACGAGGTCGTAGATTCTTGATGGTCTCCTCAGGCAAACCAGATTTCGTGAGAAGGGCTTTAGTTTTGATAACCACTTTAGATGTAGGATCTGCTTCAATCGACTTGTAAGCAGCGTCATGTAATAAGCTCTTAATTTTAGAATCATATTCTTCCGTTGATAGAAGAACTGTCGCATTTCCCTTGTCAGCATGAATAACTACAATGTCATCATTACTACGTAACTCACGTAATGCTTGTCGCTTGAGCCTCGTGATGTTGGGCTTAGGTGGTTTGGCCTTCTTCAAAACACAACAAGTTTCGCGACATATTTCTTCCGCTGCATCTGCTGGAAGCATACGTACAGCTTTTTCCACTGCACAGACCATGTCCTTCGTGGGTACAGACTTCGGTGCCAAGGCGTAATTCAAGCCCCTCGCCAATACTGAAACCGGGCGTCATCAAGTTTAACTCCAGAGAGATTCATTACTGTGCGGTTTGCTGTGTACTGGATGTTGTCTTTCTGCTCTCCATGAAGTCGATTTTATTTGGAGATGTGTCTAGTTGTGGTTTTCTCTCGTTCCATGCTCTCTTGAAGAGAGGTAACTGCGTCGACCCAGTCCCATGATAAAGCAGACAAACTAGATGAGAGATGTAGGTGCATAGAAATTAAGAGCCGCGCATTTTTGTCAAGCTCAAAATGAATATAGCGAATCCGCTCTAGCAAAAGCGCCATGCCAGTACGATGTAAAATTCTTTTAGCACTTTTACTGTTTATGTGGTGCATAACTCTGACAAATTGAGGCAACACATCATTGTCCCTGCAGCGCAATAGAAAGACCAGAGTGCTGATAAGTCTGGCCTTCTTTTTGCGCAGTTTCTCAAATTGTTTGGTATGATGTACAAATTCCTCCCCGTATAGGTATCTATGACATTTCTTGGTGTTTGTACTACTTTAATCAAGATAATAGGATATCCTCTTTTCTCCATAACACCATGTAACAGATTCCTATAAACATAATCAAATACTTTTTCAAAGCCTGTGAGTTAGAAAATAAGTTACATTCTCTTCCTTGTTATACTGTACATACATTACAAAAGTTTAGCATAATCTCCTCAAGTTGAGATAAAAAAAGGTCTTCTCATAACTATTTACTTCTCATTTCTCCATTAAATAACTTTCAAATTACTCTTATTAACACAGTGAAAAGCAATGATACATTAAACTGTGTATACAAAAAACCAACAGAAAATGTCAGGTGTATCTTTAATAATGTCATGAGAAGAACAAAGTGATTAATTAAATCAATATGTGCCCCTCCAATAAATGTTGTTACATCAGTTAGATTGCAGAAAAGGCATTCTGGGGGTGAGAGGAAAGTTTGAGTGAAGATTAAAGAATCAAATTTGATGCTATTACTCTTCTTCTTTTTCCATTCGGGATTTAGGCTCGAACAACTTGTTCTGGTTTTACCACCTTGTACTCAATCGCCTCACAGGAGCTATTAGGGATTCTTTTAGTTGATATAAGGAGATGGTCTTCCCACCTAATTTTGCACATTTATCTCTGGTATCATCTATGCTGCCCTGATGCTATTATTCATGATTCTGTGTGCACTGTTACAGCCTTTCAATGATCTGAGAAATTTTATATCAGATTTTTTTTTTATTTGCTTATTCTTTTTTTCTCCCTTCGCTAAACATTAGCATCTGCACTGTAATTTGGAGATTGACATTCTATATACAATATCACCTGTCTCATTCCTGACCTACCCTTGTAGGTTCTGCTGTTGTGTCTCATATTCTCAGAAAACAATTAATTTTATTCATTATTTCATTACCTCTTCAGAACTCATTCTGCATGAGGCTGGAAATATGCCATCTGTTTCAGTGTTGCACTATCAATCACAAGTTTAGCACTTATTTGTTTTTTTTTTAATTTTTTTTAAAGAAAGCTGTTATACTATTTTTGATATTTTCATATTGTATCTGGAACTTAGCTCAGAAAATTTATACATTGACATCTGAATTTTTTTCTTCACTGTATTTAGTGATTACCTTATCATCAGCCTATGGTAATATACTAATATTTACCTGATTTCCAATGTTTATATATAATGGATCACCATCTTTCCAACTTCTTATTAGATTGTCTACAGAGGTTGACCATGCATGACTCTGTTTGCATATATCTCTTCCAACAGTTTATTTCCAGTATCTATGACATTTCTTGGTATTTGTACTACTTTAATCAAGATAATAGGATATCCTCTTTTCTCCATAACACCATGTAACAGATTCCTATAAACATAATCAAATACTTTTTCAAAGCCTGTGAGTTAGTAAATAAGTTACATTCTCTTCCTTGTTATACATACATTACAAAAGTTTAGCATAATCTCCTCAAGTTGAGATTAAAAAAAGGTCTTCCATCACTTTTATAAGTTGAAAGGGATTTATGCTCACTTGAATATTAAAGTGCTGTTGCAAAACGATTTGATTTAATTGTCTGTTAAAGCAATAAACTGGAACATTGCTGTATCTCTCAACAGCAAAAGCTCATTAAAGGGATAGCAACTTACCAGATAAAATAGGACTTGCCTCCCCCCCCCCCTCCTTATTTGCCTGTTATTCTGTCATTGCTCTCTGTCATAACCAGGAAATGACAGTTTTAAATCGCTGGAGACTCACCTTTCTTCTTCCCTTGTTGGCTGCACTCCAGTGGAGTGAATTCCCCAGACACCATGAGACTTTGCTTCCATGGATGTGGGAGTAGGATTAGCTGCCAGAGTAACTCAAAAGGCTGCAGACATCACCTCTGATATATGCTAGGATTCTTCAGACTGTGCCAACCTTTTAGCCCACTGTTATTCTCTGTATGAGTAATTCCTAAAGATGGGAAGCTCCAGTGGAAGAGAAGAATTGAAATTAAATTCAAATATTAGAAACAGGAAATTGATGATAGACTGTAAACCGTATGTGAAGTGGGTCAATGCTTAGGTCAAGAGAAGAAGAAATGGATGGTGGGTCTTAAACGTTCAAGAAAGAAATGGAAAAAATACACTTTTTTGTGCATCAGTTTTCTCTTATACCTTTTTTTGCATAGTCCACCTTCAGTTTCATTTCCGCCTCAATGGCTGATTAAAATGTTAGCTCTAGTTTCAGATGTGTGTCACTGTATTATTGTACACTACACGTAATGTTTCAATTAATTATATATTGTAATTTCTCTTCAATATTTTCTTTACTTGTGTAACTGACTCTTTCTTTGTTTCATTTTATATTGCTGTTGCTATGTGTTTCAATCCATAGCACCAGCACCAGAAACACGGCGTCCTATTTACGGGTGCCAGATTACAGTACATTCTGAAAAAGAAGTTCACTTGATGAAGCAGATGCGTAAAGAAGAGAAGAAATTGCAAAAACATAAAGGTGCTGAAGATGAAGATGATGAGTTAGAATTTGATCCACTAGATCTGAGAGCGAAAAGGTAAGTGTTTTCTGTATATATTATATCATTACAGTATACCATAAGACTTTTTCTCTTTCTTTTGTGTTGGCTAGAGAGGAAATACTGAGTAATTAACATCGGATCACTAGGTACTCAGTTATGGTTTTCATCTTGGTTCAACTAGGAATTATTAAGGCCATTTTTGTAAAAATCAATTTATAAAAGTGTATCTTAAAAACTACAGACTGTTTTTAAAAATGTAAAATTCGAATCATTTTGTGGCCTCAAACTCCTAAAAGATTTTAAGTTTAATTTTATGTGTATATTCCTTTAGTATTGTTAGTATCATGATTAGGAGTAACAAATCTCAATATTATCAACCAAATTTTGTTTGCCAATAACATGTTAATTGAAATTGAATATTATCTGTAATTCAGGAAGTACTCTAACGAGGAGTAAAAACTGTCCATAAACATAAGTGGATAAGAATCATATTTTGTAACAATAAAGAATCATCATCATCATAAGTATTTTGCTGTTCTCCATGCTCTCTTCCACATGGAGAGTTACACCATTCACTAGTAGAAAAATATTTCCATATGTATTGGACAGATGTTGTGTTACAAAAGGTGTAACTATGTTCTGTGTGTGATAAGTATATTATTATGCTTGAAATATGTAGATTATGAGATGAAGATTGGAGACCCTGGCAAGCATGCACCTTGATGATTGTGGTAAACTGATTAAAATCGGCAGTCAAAATGGCCGGTATGCGGAGACCTAGCCCCTTAACATACACAGCCACACTGGCGGGCTAACAAAGAATGCATCACCATTATGTGTTATTTATTTAATACAAACAAGTGTAGATAATATAAACCTTTGTCTTGAAACTTACATAGTTCTTTGCAAGAGTTTTGTGATGAAAAAAAGGCAAATACACAGCAAAATTTTGGGCAATATCTATGTTATATGAGGAAATGAAGCAATTGAAAGATCAAGAGATGCTCCTGCATTTATCTCTGATTGTGTGTGTGTTTGTGTGTGAAATGCTGTTATCCAAACTGTGATTTATTTTGTTACTTGCCAAGTTCTGCTGCATAAATTAGATTAAACCTTTAAATTATCAGCTAAATCGTTATGATAGTTACACATTTAGCAGACAAATGGCAATACAACTTTCCTCTCAGGGTGGTCTCGGACAAGATTGTCAACCTCCCCCCCCCCCCCCCCCACACACACACGAAAGCAGAAGCTAGAAACTTGGTAGTTACTTTAAAGCCAGCATCTTATACTTAAACTTCATGGTGTAAATTATTTAACAATTTTAAATTCTTATATATCTTACTAAATAAGTGACTTAAAGGACTTACAAAATAAGATATGGAAATGAACCACCATTTACCATTATCATTTATTGTAGACTTTGTTGTGTCAGAAATATAACTTATTTCTAAATAATGAAGGAAAAGGAAATTAACCCACCACATACCAAAGTTGATGCCTGCGATGAGAGAAAACACTTAAAACACTTAGGCGGACAAATAAATACATATAATTTTCGGCAACTGCCTTCTCCAGTGGTAGATAAACGGGCCATTAGGCCCCGTACATATACACACACAGAACATCACCCAATGACTTAGTTATTTCTAAAACATTAAAATAACAAATTGATTGAAATAAATAAAAATCAACATTGTCCATGAGTATCTAATTAATGTTATTCACTTTAAGCTTATATTGCTTGGATCGTTTAAATCCTATTGTAACTTTTGAAATTAATAATATATATATATATATAAAGCTTTTTCCTGCTCATTGTTATTATATATATATAAAGTTTTATTTACTGACTTTTTAAAGTCATTTTTGTCTAGTTGTTACAGTAAGGTTATTGAGGAGTAAAGTTTGAAATTTCTTGGTTCTTTATGAATTTTTATTATTTCAAATTACGAGATACTTTCTTATTCATCTCCACTTGCAGTAGCTTAACAATAGGATTCCAGGATGGGCAAAATGCCACAGGCCCTCAGCTGGAGGGAGAGCCTCCGGGAGGATTCTAACATTTATTATTACAGCAGTTGAGCTTCTTTACATTGAGGTAGGGCAGTGACAGATCTCTGAGCTGGTGCAATAACTGAGCAGTATTGGAATTAAAAATTAAGGTTGCCCACCACATAAATTTTCCATTTGCTGCCCCCTCCAACCAGTTTGCGGTTTGCTCTCCCCCTCCCCTTCTCCCCCCTTATCCAGCCCAGAGGGAGGGCCCGATCCAATGAATTTGCCATGGGTGTCAGAGTTATAGTTATGCCACTGTCCACATAGCTTAAATAATTCCTTTATCTAAATTATTCATTATCCACATGAAAAGAGAAATTTGTTATTAAATGAATTATTAAATTTAATAAACCACATGTGAAAATTTTAATTAAGTTTATACTCTCTAATTGTGTACAAATAATGAATAAATTAATTGAGTCAAGCGCTGAATAAAATTTATCAATCAGGAAAAATGTGGGGTTAATGGGTATATAAAAATTGATGATGAAAAATCTCAGTTAATGCTACAAAAAAAAAAAAAAGGAAATCAGTCGTAAACAAATTAAACTTCTACTGGTGCTTAAAACATTCCCTGTTAGCGTGAACACGAGACTATTTTGTTCATCAGGCCAATAATTGTGCTCTCATGACTGAAACTTGGCAAAAAGACTCATACCAAAAAATTATCACTTATCAGTTTTCTAGTAAATGCAGGCAGACAACTTTCTGTGTGTAAAATGTTGGTTTTCTTTAGTAAACAAAATTACTCAGAACACGTTCATAAAATCTGTCTCATTTTAGATGAGAACGTAATAACCGTGGTTGCTCCTCACTGAAGCAGAACAAAAACCACTGACAAATACTGTTAAAACTTGGAATGTTTTTGCCAAACGCACTTGTGTCCATTCTTGTGTGCAGGACACACCAGACTCCCTCACCTGATGTAGTCCATCACCAGCAGTCCATCCTTCTTGTTCTCTTTTGGCCACAATTGCAAAACTTTGGGAGTCCTCGGACAACCTGCAGGCAAACAAAGAAAAAACAGCCCGACACCTCAGCACCAGACCGGAATGCTGCCAGTTCTTCAGTGACAGAGTCCTGCTCTATCTTAAAAATGTCCAATAAATGAACCAAATCAGTCAACGGCAGAAAATTAACATTACAAGTTTAAAACTAACATCACAAAAGTATTTAATTAAAAACCAGTTAAAATTGTTGTAAAAATTTATTAGGGTATACTGTATGTTAAATTTATCCTTTTTTTTTCTTTTCTTTAAGCTTAATTTAGGAGGTACTGGAAGTTAAATGTAAAGAATATATTAATGCGTCTTTAATTGATATTGCTTGCTTTTGCATTGCTTGAATTAGTTGTGAAAGATCATGTCTGGAAAGTGTGGCACTTGTTGAAGGGTCTTGGCTAAAAGTTTGAATTTCAGTGTGTGGGTGAAGCAGTTTCATTTGGATGATTATAATGGAACGTGAAATATAGGATGTAAATGAAGATATCCCATATTATTGTCCTCATTAAGTATGGAAAGGTTTCAGTGTAAGAAGAAAAGATCAAGAAGATCTGAGGCCTTCAGGCCTATAGAAAGTTCAGATGGGAGGAAAAAATGGAATGAAAGTGCCTAGACACTTCTGGTATTGTGACGAGAAATAGATTTGTTCTGCTACCACAGACTGAAAAGGATGGGGAAGGAGGGTGGAGTTACTCCTATAGTTGTGGAGTGTACCATAAAGGAGGAATTGGTGAAAGGGTTTACATGAACCGATTGTGGTGGGTGAACTGTTAAGGTACTGGCCTCACGTTCGGGAGGACGCCAGTTCGAATCCCTGTCCGGGCATCCAGATTTGGGTTTTCCATGGTTTCCCCAAATCACTCCAGGGCAATGCCTGGACGCTTCCTTCAAAAAGGCCATTGCCAAATTTCTTTCTGTTCCTTGTTCCCAGTCCCATCCCGCCTCTAATGACATTGGCTGTCTACGAGGCCTAAAGCCGTTTACATAATTGTTAGCAAAGACAACTATAGTTCACTGGTATTCAGAGACTAGAGTCATGAGTTGCTTGGGGTAGATTTCTGGGGCCATAAAAAAGAAATAGGGTTTTTGGTGTATTTCAGAGAGGACGAATGAATGGTGAAAGGAAATACGTAAGTTGTTATTCAGAGTTCAGAGGTGAACATAGTTTGTTCCATATTGGAACCAGCCTGAATGAACTACTACAAAGAACATCTGAGCTGCTGGGTTTAACTGCTTTTGCTGATGCTCTTTGTTACTCATGGGAGAAATTGAGAACAATAGAAATACAATACTTGATTGTTTCAGTCAATGGTGCAGTAATGTCAAGTTGCTCAAGGGCAACCTGTATTAAATACCTACTATAAAGACCGATTGTAAATCAATTCGCAGAAACCAAGTGCTTGGGCATTGAATTGGATGAAATGACTTTGAAGCTCACTTATTACCATAGCACATGCGTTAGCTGTCATGAATAAATTCATCAATATCAGCCAACAAAAATTCACTTTTCCAGTCCAAATAATAAGAGTATACTAAAATACCATTTTATCCTGCTTAGTATGTTACTCAGCAAGTGTGTGGGCAAAACATTTATTGAAAAATAAAAGCAAAACAGTGAGTTAGATATGTCCAAAGAGAAATACTATTAAGTTTGACAGGAGCTTATTGAGCTATGGCAACAAATGCATTCATTAACTGTTGCCATTGGTGTCTGGCCATTGGATCTTATTATTAATTTTAATTGTGATGGAGCTAACACTCCGTTGGCAATTCCCCCAGTCATCCATATACCCATTTTTTTAAAAATTTCTTTTATAATTGGAATGTTAAATTCCTCCCCCATTTACTGTTTTGATTTACAAAATTTGATTTTAAATTCCTTAAGTGTTTTTGGAAAATTATTCATCTTTATACTTGATAATTTGTTCCAATCCCTGACACCCTTACCAACAAAAGAAAATTTTCCCTCTCCCTTATACATGAAATCAAGCACAAGCTTGTGGTCATGGTCGCCTCTTCTATGCACTGTTCTTAATTCTTTGACCAGTATTCCTCCAAGCTCCATCACCAACATATGCCCTGTACATTCCCAGCACTCTATTCACGCTCCTCCTTTCCTCCAATGAGTCCCAATCCAGCTCCCTTATCATATTAGTTACTGACTGGATCCTGCGATAATTTCCACAAACAAATCTAGCTGCTCTTCTTTGCCCACCTTCCAACTCCTGTATTTGATAACCAAAATGTGGGTCCCACACTACACCACCATATTCAACCAGTGGTCTGACCAAAGTTTTGTGACACAACTCCCTAACTTCTCTGGTATACCCTCTCCAACAAATGAAGGATTTTGTAACCTTTTCCTACCACCTGCCCAATGTGTTCTGCCCAATTGAGTTTGTTATTAAACATTATGCCAAGATATTTACACTTCAAGCTTTCAACAAGCAATTCTGACCCCACCCTATAATCGTAATTAACCTTTTTTTTTCAATCTGTGTACCTAATAAGCTTATTCTTCTTGGCATTTAACTTCATTCCATGATGACCTACCCATTTAGATATTCTATCCAGGTCACCCTGTAGCTGTTCAGACTTCACCTGGTTTGATCCTATTGTATAACATTATATTATCTGCAAAATACCTATACTCTGACCATAACCCATCAACAGTCATTCATTAGGAATATGAACAGCAACGGTCCCAATACACTACCCTGTGGCACTCCCATATTTAGTTCCACCACTTTTGATAATGTATTTGCTTAACACTTTGCTTTCTGGCTTTTAAGAATTCCTCTACCTGGCAAGTAAAATTTTCATCCAGTCCAATAGATTTCAGTTTATTTAAAATTATTTTATGGATCACTCTGTCAAACGCCTGAGAATGATCTAGTGCCACTTGATGTGAGGAAATGGTATGTCATGCCTTGGCCCAGACGAGGTAAACTAGAAATGGTACAAATATTATAACTGGCGAAGCTACACATTCATAAGCTATTGGCAGAATGACAACAAGAATGGAATAACAGCAGAACAGGTTGGGGAACATACCATGTTTCCATACATAGAGGAGAGATTAAGGATTAAGTATATTCAACCTTCTCCACAGGGCCGGCGTTTGGGGGAGGGGGGGGGGTAAGCGGGTCAAATGTACCCAGGCCCGCCGGCTGAGGGGGACCCCGATAACCGGCTGCAGGGGCCCCCGGGCCTCGAAGCCAAGAATCCGCCCATTGTCGCCTGGCTAGATTGTAGAGCTAAAAAAAAAAGGTCGCCAATTACCCCGGGCCCTAAATTCCTAGCACTGGCACTGCTTCTCCAGGATTAGTATACTTCATTGCTTATCATGGGCCAAACAATAGCTTCCTTCAAAGTATTGTGGACCCCAACTGGTGTGAATGTGTTTAAGAAAGTACCCTAGAGCACATGGTTTGGGAATGCAGAATAACAGCCAGTTTAATAGCTTGTCAACAAGCTCGGCTGCAAGGGAGGGGAATATTTGACTTACTGTGTGACAAAAGCTTGTGGCATTTGCTGGACGAAACTGATTTAGGAGAGATAAATATATAGAGATTTTCCAAGCAAAATCAAATGCCTCTGATAGTAGCAGAAGAGAATAGAGTTACAATTTGGGAAAGAAAGGAAGCCAATTCTGGCACTAATTCTAGACGAAACAATGAAGCTGGAAGTCTGACTTTCACAACACTATATTAATGAAAGGTATGGTATGACAATGAGTTACTTCATTCCTCAGAGGAACTTCATTGTGTTCTGGAGAGGCCTTCTTTTGAATGATCACTAACGGTGTCTTGGTATTCAGACGGTCAACACTTGTTGGCCTGGGTGGCTCACTGCACTGCCAGCTCCAGAGAACCCTCAAGCAATAACATGAATAAACGAATGCTAGTAGAATTTAAGTGTGTTGGTGACAATTGATGTTGATAATAGTAGAATTATTAATAATAGTGTTATTAGTAGTAATAGAAGTAGTAGTGGTGGCACTCACTCTGCTAATAACAGTAGAAATACTAGCAGTAAAGTAGTCTGACGCTGGAACATAAATTATCTTGTTTTCATTGATCATATAGTGAATACATAAGAAAACGGTATGCATATGCATGTAAAACAATTGAAATAAGGACCTAGACTAAATTCTAGTTGCTGGGCTATGTTGGGTATGGGAAAATAAATAAAAAAAATTAGTGAGATTTAAATTTACTGAATGTGAACTGGGAACAAAATAAGATTGTTAACACAATGGAACAGGGATATCCAAGTACCTTAGTACTTTACACAAGTAGTAGAATAGAGCACAAGGGAACCAAAAATGTTGGATGTCTTCCTAATAAAACTTGATGATAACTTTGTTGGTTCTCAAGTAGCTAAAGGATTAAACGATAACGAAACTGTTTTGATGGATAAATGGTGACTTAGTAAACTGATGACTTATATTGAAGGTGGTTATAAGTACAGTGTTAGGTAGGCATATATTTCATTACTGAAGCTTATTTCATTCAAGTATATGAATGAAGAACACAAGTGCAGTAGAGTCAAAGTGGACCCAGTTAAAGGAGATAGTAAGAATGGGGCATGTTTATTCATCACAAAAAATAAGGAATCCACAAGTTGCGATTTGGAGTTCAGAAAATTATAGAAATCATAAGAATACATAGGCAGTATGGTACACTTGAAATAACTAAACAAGGAATTAAGAAGAGAGACGATAAAAATGTGTTTGTGATTAATGTTATACATGCATAATGACCACTGTATGATACATGTAGAAATTTGCAATGTTAGAAAACAGAGAGGAAAGGAAGGTATTCTGACAATTGTAGATAAAGAATGCGTAGACAGCAGTTTAGATAGGGAAAAAGGCAGATATGGATAATATTTCTGCAGATATATGAGGGGCTGGCGAACAAAATGTAATGATTACACTTCTGGTCAAAACACATTAAAAAACATAAAATTGGTAATTTTTGGCCCACTGAATCTGAATTTAAGCTCATTTTCAAGCAACATGGCATAAAACTATACTAAAAGTGTGCCCAATGTTTGTGTTTTCAATCAAAATGTTATAACTACACTAAATTTTCAACAGCTTTGAAGACACGGGACCAATTTTGTTCAAAATGGAATAATACAAATTCATCAGATGCCAGTCAAAATTAAATAAGTGAATCCCCCCCCCCCACTATCCATACTGTTTTTAATAAGACAACACTAGCTTTTGTTCTTATTAGTATAAAAATAAATGAGTATAGTGTTGTAATAATAAGTAATAGTATTGTTACAAAAGCATTTTGAAAGTAAACTTATGAAGAATTAAGTTGGTACAAAAACATTTTAGGAAGCCCGCAGGAAAGCGGTGAGGGTGAGAGGGAATATAATGAAGAAGGATGTCAGGAAGATGGGCATGACAAAGGTTGCAATGGTGGGAAAATGGACATTGAGTTCTTCATATAATTAAAGCATTGATGTTTTTTTTTTTTTTTTTTTTTATTTAAGAGAGAAGTGACTTTTTTCATATGAGACTTATTTTTTTAAATTATTAATAAGGTTAAATATTATTAGATTAGACTAAAGCTGTTATAAACTACTTATACTTTAATTAACCTAACCTAACTCTCAAATAACTTGGCATTTGAAATCAAAATTACTTAATTGAATCCTGGTGGCAATCAAAACGTAATAATTGCATTGGTGCCAAGCAAAATGGTATAATTGAATTTTTCAAATTTGAATATCTTCTGTTTAATTAGAGATAGGAATTTGTACAGTCTATGAAATAGAGTTCAAAACACCATATAAATAAATAAAAAAAACACTCCAAAATCCTACTGCATATATGTCATTTAGTTTTTTGTTCTTCCTGTAAAATTTGTATTCGTGTAATTATTACATTTTGTTCTGAGCTCCTCCTTTTAAAGATAGGTGAATATGACATTGTACCTTCACCTGTGATATTATTTGGCCTCAGTCTGGATACTTGTTATTTAATAGAAGACTGATGTGATGATAGTACTGGTCTATAAAGGAGGGGTAACAAATAGTGATGAGTTTTACATCAGTGGTAGTAGATAAATTGATAGATAGTTTGATGTGTAACCCCATCAGAAATGTCTGTGAGTAAAAAAATTTGTTTGAAAATATCAGCATGGCTAACTTATTAATGAGAATGTCAGCTAGAGGGTTATATGCAAAAAAATTGGGTAAAATTGACATGGGAGGCAAAGTTGGTAGCATAACAATAGAGAAAGTCATAAAATGGTAGTTAATGAAATAAAAATCATTGGAGTGGATGAAGAAGTGTTTTTTATGATGGAAAAATTCTTTAAAAGTAGAAAGTTGAGAATCTTGTTAGAAAATTTGGTGTCAAATGAAGTAGAAGTAAAAATATGAGTGCAAAATAGGTTTGCTTATTTGGACCATTCCTATTCATTATTCTAGTAAATGATTTACAGTCAAATGTTAGGTTGTTTGCAGATGGCATAATGTACATAATAGGATCAAAGTTGAAGAGGTCTATATAGAATGAAGATAAATGACAGGTCAACTTTTTAGGTACACAGTTAAAAAAAGTTACTTAAGGTTTTAAAAAAAAAAAATAGTATAGTGTACGTTGTTTACTACCATAAGAGTAAATTTGTCACTAACCTTAATTAGGCAGGACACATTGGGCCGGTGATAGAAAGAGGTTTCAAAATCCTTCGTCTATTGAAGAGGATGATTAGGAGAAGAGTCAAAGAAATGGGGTAGTAAAATTAATAAAAAAAAACCTTAGTCAGTCAATTACTTTAATGTGTGGTATAGTATGGGACCCACATTTTATGCATCAAATACAGCAGTTAGACATTGGGCAAAAGAAGCGGCTAGATTGTATAATTTATTGCAGTATGCATTGATATTAGAAAGGAACTTCTTTGGGATTCATTTGAAGATCATAGAATGGTATTAAGACAGTCTGGTAGTATAGAAGGTGTGTATTGGTAATGAGTTTTGGATGGATATTGGCATAAGAATTAGGAGTAATAGATGGAAGAGAGATGACCATAACCGCAGGCTGGCACTTGATTTCAAGTGTATGAGTTGGTAAAATTGTCTTGTGTAGTTAATAAATTATGAAGGGAAGTTTTGAAGAATTTGCCAAAAGCACAGAAAGGATTTAAGATGAAATTTATAATGCAGAAATATAAGTTTATTGAGAAACTGCACTCAGGAATTAGATTTGTATGGAAATTATTAACAGAACATATCACAATTAAATTTAATTATAACTAGTATTCCTTATTAAGTATGGTGAATATTACAGTCTTTGTGCATAATAGAAGAATAAAGCTTCGTAGAAATAGATATACCACTAGCTGATTGCTTTCGAAATCCACTTTTATTTTGTGTCAGTTTAAGTGTTCTGCAGAATGCTTACGATTTTTCAACTGTTGCTATCAACATTCCATTCAAAAAACTGTTTACAACGTGTAATGTAACTAATGCATTCCAGGTTACAAACTGTTCTGAAACAGTCAACATGTGATGTTACTTCAAATAATATACATTATTGAATAAATCTGAAAATTGCAGATTAAAATGTTTTCCAAGAGAGTATTATTCCCCAATGAAGTTATTTACTGTCTTGATTTTGATGAAAAGGTAGATTTAAATAAGAACGCTTGAGGTGCATTTTACTTTAAATTAATTGAGCCGATCCTTCAATAATATTACAACAAACTCTTCACCGAATATAATAAAATCACGTTACTTGAATGAACTAGTGTAGATACCTTGTAGCAATGTTCCAAGTGACTTTTCTGGTTAAATTGTTCTCCTCAAATTTGTATTATTCAAGTGAAAATGTTTGACCACCTCTGGCTGGTCTTAGGTATTTGCATCTGAGAACATTGTTTTGCGTGCATACTGCTGTAATAATTTGAAAAAACAAGTCTTCATACATACAATTGTTCCTCAGTTAAACACCTAATTTTGTGTGTGTGTGTGTGTGTGTGGTTTTTTTTTTTTTTTTTACAGTGTCTTTTCAGCATGTTCAGAAACTGTGGAAATAAATCACAGTTGTTTTAATGCATGCAACACTTAGCCAAATCAATACAAAGAGCAAAAACTCAACAGTTATATTAACAGAATCCAAAAAACAAAATTGAAAGTACATTATCATGAAGAACCAAAGTTAAATCTAATGAATTGCCCTGGGTATCAAATCTGGAATCTTTAGTTTGAAAATGACATGTCATAACACACAGAGCCATTTAGCTGACATCAATTATCAGCTTTCCCACTGACATGCATTCAGAAAATTTTTGTTTTCTCCTGAACATAGACTATCCCAGATGTACGGCATTAGTGTAAGATGTCTTATAATTCCCACATTCAGATCGAAGTTCTCACCTTGTGAACTTGCACCCAGATTGAAAAAAATATGGCCCATAAGAATATTGAGGCTAAAATCAATTTTAATTTCCTGCTCTGGTGCCAGATCGTGTAATGTTGTTATACATGCTGAAAATTTTACGTCAGGTCTTGAGCTTTCAAAATCAGTTTGATAGTTTTCATAAAATACCATAACACACAAACAGAATATGTGCCGCTGTAGATTTATATGAGGGTGGAAGTCCATGACTTTGACATGTAAACCACAGGCTTCTTGTTGCTCTAAAGTCATCCTCCTGTGTATTCTCACTGGTATCCATTGCCATCTGTTGGTTACAACATTGTTGAGATCATGCAATAAAACAGTAGATGTGTTGCTTAGTGAAAATGAAGAAAAGTAGATATTGAGTTCTGATAAAGCACTGATTTTTATGTTGGAAAACAATTCAGGAAGCAGCTGGAAAGCTGTTAAAGTATTATGTGGACTCTGTTCTGTCACATAGTGTAGTACAGAATGGACCGAGTGTGGTGGTGTAATGGTTAGCGTTCTGGTCTCGCATTCGGGAGGACAGTGGTTCAAATCCCCATCCAGGCATCCAGATTTGGGTTTTTCATGGTTTCCCAAATCACTCCAGGAAAATTCCTGGATGCTTCCTTCAAATGGCCATGGCAGAATTCCTTCCCGTTCCTTGCCCCCCATCCTTTCCCGTCTCTAAAGACTTCGCTGTTAAGAGATGTTAAGCAGTTAAAAAAAAGTACAGAATTGAATTCTGTTGTTGCTGTTTGAGCACAGTAATGCCTAATGCTCAGGTCAGCCTGTTGAGGTCACAACTGATAAAATGGTGAGCAAACATATTATATTGTGCTGAAAGACTGACTAGTAAAAATTCATGAGTTCACTGAGATCATATATATCTCAAGTAACAAAGTAAATAACATTTTGCATGTATATCTGTATACAAGAAAGGTCTCTGCAACATGGGTGTTACAAGATGGTTGCTCTATCTGCTGACAGCTAATAATGAGCAGAACTGAATAGTTATTTCACAGCAGTGTTGGATCTTCTATTAGGACGACAAGTGCACACAAGTTGGCTATTGCAAGCTCTAAATTTGTGGAATTAGGCTACAAAATGCTATCTCATGTACCCTATTTTCAATATTTGTCCCTGAAAGAAAGAATACTCTTCATTTGAAAGTCATAGATTCATTTACCCCCCCCCCCTCTTACTTGTAGATATTAAGTCATCTGCAAACAAACAAACAAACTTGTGACTTCCTCGAGATTGTTGCAGTCCACATGGCTTTTGTCCTAATTCCTATCTATAGTGCACATGTAACCTTAAAAGAAAACTTTAAATGACACTACCTTATGTTGGGGATCAAAGAATTCACAGCCAAGGTCATCAAAAAGGCTGTATAGCTATTACAGCCTTCCTTCTTTCTCTGAACCAGAATAATACTCTTATACCCGCATACAAAATGTAAATGGTTCATAGGCCAAGGTTAGCACTAAGTTCTCTCCATTGCACATTTTTTAGGACACATGATAGTATATTCACTGAAACAGCTAGTAACATTAAAAATAAGAAAAGAATGGGTTAATACAATGTTGAACCATGGTAATAATAAATGTTGAGCTAAATTATAAAAAGAAGGGAGAGTATATGTAGGTTATTTGATGTGATGAAATTTCTTGTGTAAATCTGTTATATGGCACATGGAAATACTAATGACAGAATGACAATAAATTGATACATTTGAGTAATTTATAAAAATTATTGATGCAGTGCAAAATGTCACAGTAGAGAGTTTTTCAAACTCGTTTGTTTATTTGTTGTTTCCTCCTTACTGCAATTATTAATTCATGAATGGAGAAAAGTACCAATCTTAGTTCTCTAGGAAAGTGTAACTGTTATGACTTTATGCTTTGAATATAATTTAATGGAATTACATACATGTTTTATGGGAGCAAACTTCAGAGGATGAAATAATCCAATTTAATGTAATTAGAATTGTTATCTATAAAAAATATCTGCTTCATATGAACAGTTTTAACATTGCTATCATTGTAGTGAAACATTTTGTCTCGAATTTGAAATTGTTCAACATTTGGATTGTTAATATTTTATGTTATTCTTTTATTAATTTTAGCACCTGACTTTTATACATTACTGTTATATTTCAGGATAGCTGCCCTAGAAACAAAACCAACTCCTCTTTTTTCAAAGCGTGGTTTCACACAACAGAAAGAACAATATCCAAATGTTTATGATTCAAGGCAACAGGCAGAACAGACTTCAGGTAGATATTTTCACCTGGAACTCTGTACAATATAATACATTATGTGTATGACTCTCTCTTCTTATAAAAAAAATGGTTATCTCAATTTATGATGTAATTGCTTGTACTTCAGCTAAAATTGTTGAAATTTCACAACTATACAGAAATGAAATTTAGAAGTTTACATACATCTTGTAATGTATGAGGCTAGTACTACATCCATCACCCAGTTCTCTACTGCTTTTGAGTCCATCAGTCAAGTTTTGCGGGATGGACAAGAATTCCTTTGCTTCTTTCTAGAGATGCTCATCCTTTTCCACAAAATTCTACCTGCTGTTGCCTGCACAGGTTTTAGCAGACAACCCAATCTTATGAACATCTCATTCCAGAAATATCCTCCTTCAAATTATCCAAAACCACCACATGGATCTGATCTTTTCCATGCAATAGATCTCACTGTAAAACCTGCAGCATGCACCTACCTACCTCAACCTATTCCAGTCCTACCATTAGCCACCCGTACACACACACACATTTTTGCGTGAGGAAGCTTGCTGAAGATTTGCGCTCGGATATTCTCGTGACCAGCCTGTACTTGTCAAAGCCCATACACAGGAACACGAGTTTCGCACATTTGTTGTTTAACTGGCTTGCCGCACTACAATTGTTATGTTTATGGCAATGGTCTATGGATTTATCCGTCATGATTTTCTGGCCCGTGGCTTGCTGGGAATTCGAAACCATTGTGAGCTAAGTGTAGTGTGGTTAGTGTTACATGCGAGCTAACATTATTGAACTGAAACATGTTTGAAGTCCTACACATAAAAGTATTTATTTATACAACAGCTTATATTAGTTCTGTAAAAAAGAAATAGACAGTAGAACCAAAAAAAATTGCAGGAAGATTACAAACACGATCATATACTGCTTGCTACTTGTACTATTTGAGAAGCACTTTCTTCAGTATTTCATAAATGCACAAATACATCTTTCTATGCATTCCCTTCATATCCTTCATCTTCCCCTTCATAGCTTGGGCTTTCTATATTGCTGGTACTCTCCATTGGTTCGCTCTGATCTCTCGTAACAGTAGTAAGTCGTAATACCATATATTAGTTTTGTAGATTTCGTCTTCGCCTTTTCCACTTCTTGTTGAATTTTAAATTTGTTATATTTCTTGCTAAAAACACTCTGTAAATAGTGGGTTTTCTTTTTTATTAATGCACTATCAACTTTTATATTATATTTCCCACAAACCTCTGTCAATGCACTATATTCTTTTTTTTTTTATTATTTCTGTTCACATACTCTCTTGGATTCACCTTCCACAATGCAGTATGTTGCTGATAGGTCGTAATGAAATCAGTTATGAATTCTCTGCTCATCTTACTTAAGTTATCAGACACTCAGCAAGTGTTATTGGCTGCAAGTAAATTGTTCGGCGAGATATCTGTGTGTATGGCTACCATCGCGCATGCTCACAACATTCAAATCTGTAATGATTGTTATTGGCTTGTGAAGTGGCTAGTCGCTAAACAGTTAACACACACATTTTTATCGTCTATATGGATCACCATGGAATTGCTGGTGCACATATGTGCGTGTGTGTATGCCTGGCTATTGGGTAAACCTTCCCCACCATTATTAATGCTATTTGTTGTACAGTGCACCTCGTATACCAACTAACCTCCCGCCACTGCACTAGTCTTAACATAGGCCTCAATACAAACAACTTGTGACGTCACAGTTACCTTCCGCCTACTCCTAAGTAGTGCATGAGGAGCGGACTAATACATTGTTTTAAGTCAGTCGTGTCTGAAGTGTCACGGAGAGCGGTTCGCATAGCGTGACCTGTGGCCACTATAGCTAATGTGAAGTGTATTTTTGGATCGAGGTCGCGTGATAAAGAGAACTTGATGTGTTTTGACATGAACAATGAGCACAATAAGTGAAATTTGAACAGTACATAGATGGATGGTGAACATTAGATTGTGATAAGAAATAACTTGGTTGAAAGCAAACTCAAATACTAATTTTTCCTTTAAGAATTCTGTAATTTTTCTGATGACGAAGTTTTGATTAGCCTTGATATTGAAATTTGGTGTTGGCCAACCAGTTCGTGAGTGTTACTGTGCTTAGCAATAAATTTGTGGTGGACAGAATTCTTTGTTAATGAACTTGATAACCTTTTCGTAAACATTCTCCCACCTTCCATTAAGAGCTGATCTGGTAACACCCCTGGCTACCGCTGCATTGATGAACTATATTGCCGCATGAACGCCAGTGTACCGTCTGCCAGCATGGCGCAGACCACAATGGATACGCTGTTCCCATTCCAGCCGGACGACACTCAGGATGACTATATAAAACAGCTCATTACCAGGGTCGAAGAAGCAAGACAGCTGGCTCGCATACGAACACTGGCCACCCAGGAGAGGGACCGTCAGCGGTATGACGGCAAGCACCGACCTGTTGCGTAGTCAACCCGAATATGACTGAAGCCGACAAAATCACGCACCTAATGAAAGGTATTGCAGAAGACATGTACCAAGCTCTTCTGATAAAAGACGTCGCTACGACGGAAGAGTTCATCAAGTGGTGCCAGCGGATTGAGGAGATGCAACAAAGGAGGGTTGGGCGAAAGAAGTATGACAGACTTCCCAACGTAGTCCCTATGGCAGTTGTGGAAGACCAGCACGACTTTGCGTCTCTCATACGACAAATTGTGAGAGAAGAATTACAACAGTTCATGGCAGCTGGGACTCTTGAACCGAGTGAGCATCAGATCATGGCCATGGATGTAAGCCCAGTGGGTCATGAAGGAGCCGAAGCGGCGGAAAAAGAGGTATTTCAGACAATAGCTCCTGTCTGTCGAGCCAATCGCACTCGACGTGAAGAATGGCCTCGCCCTGATATGACGTATGCTGCAGCTGCCAAACGGCAGCCTAGGAACCGGCCGACACGGCCACAACCAAATCCTCCGGCACCTATGACGTCCCGCAGACGAACGGACGTCTGGAGGACAGAAGACAACGCGCCAGTATGTTTCCACTGTGGGCGCCCTGGACATGTCATACGCTACTGCAGAGAGAGAAGACGAGTATTTGACGATTATTTTGCCACAAGACGTCCGCCATCCGAACAGTTTCTACCCCAGGCAGCCACCCGCTGACGAGTTCGGTCGACCTACGGGAAGAAGCCCATCGCCGTACCCTAGACAAGGTCGATCCCCGACGCGCCGCTGCCGTTCACCGTCGCCGGACAGAGCTACCAGCCGCTCCCCTAGCCGCCGCACGCAGGAAAACTAAGCAAGGCGACCATCTACGGAGGTGAGGCCGCCGCAGATGAAAATCCTCCATGGATGACAGTCACTAAGATGTCGGGAAATCTCATCAACGTTATAATCGACGGCCAACCTGTCCGGGCGCTGGTTGATTCAGGAGCTTCTTTCTCCGTATTGTCGGACAATTATCGTCGCACACTAAAGAAGACAATGTTCCGTGATACGGGGGCAACTGTGCTAAAGGTCGCAAATGGAAAGTACGTCCAGCCAGCTGGAGCTTGTGTCGCGAGAATAACCATCAACAACAGGACCCAGCCAGTTGAATTTGTCATTTTAACAGAATGTAGTCATAATGTCATCCTTGGATGGGACTTCCTTAAGGCATCCCAAGCTGTCATTGACTGTGGAACGTCTGAACTGCAAATTGAAGAAGTCGTTGCGACGGGTACACGTAACACAGAATCTTCTGGGAAGTTATTCGCCGTTGACAACGTGACAATCCCGCCGTTCGCAATGAGAAGAGTCCCAGTCAAAAACACGGACGACCGCAACCTTGAAGTGCTTGTCGATAGTAGAAAGTTTATTAGGCTCACGAAAGAAATCTACATACCAGCGGCTATCATAAGCATTTTCGGTGGTCGAGGAGACATTTGGATCACCAACTGTCACGAGCAGTCACAAATTATCCCCAAGGGAATGTGCATAGGGACAGCTGAACCAGTCCAGGAGGGCGAGCTCAACGTCATTAACGAAGATCCATGCTCTGTTACTAGTACCGACAACACGCTGGAGGAAACAACTATGGAACTGCCAATAGGGTCCGGCCTGACCAAGGAACAACACGACCGGGTGTTAGCTATACTACGCCAATTCTCTGGTGTATTCACACCCCAGCAAAAAAAAGGTCAGACGAAACGGCCCACGATAAAGCATCGTATCAATACTGGGGATCATCCGCCCATTAGCCAGCGCTCGTACCGATTGTCACCAGTCGAAAGGCGAATAATTCGAGAGGAAGTGGAGAAGATGTTGCATAATGACATTATTCAACCTTCGGAGAGTCCTTGGTCATCTCCGGTGGTCCTCGTAAAGAAGAAGGATGGTACGTGGCGATTCTGTGTCGACTATCGGCGGCTGAACAAAATCACAAAGAAAGATGTCTACCCACTGCCGCGAATCGACGACGCCTTAGACTGCTTGAAAGGAGCTACATACTTCTCAACCATGGACATGCAGACAGGCTACTGGCAAATCGAGGTTGACGAAGCTGACAGAGAAAAGACGGCTTTTATTACACCTGATGGCCTCTATGAATTCAAAGTAATGCCATTCGGATTATGCAACGCTCCGGCCACATTCGAACGCATGATGGACAACTTACTTCGACACCTTAAGTGGACGACGTGTCTTTGTTATTTAGATGACATTGTTGTTTTCTCGAAAACATTTGAAGAACATCTGAGTCGCCTGTCAACGGTGCTGAAGTGTGTTCAGACTGCAGGACTCCGCCTCAATCCGAAGAAGTGCCTCTTCGTCGCCAGAGAGATAAAAATCCTGGGGCACCTGGTCAACGGAGATGGCGTCCGCGCTGATCCAGATAAAGTAAGGGCAGTCATGGAATTTCCAACTCCTCAGCACATTCGTGATGTGAGAAGCTTTCTTGGGCTGTGCTCATACTTCCGGCGTTTCATAAAAGGATTCTGTAACATGGCACGTCCACTGCAAGAACTTTTGCAGGGAGACGCCAAGTTTTACTGGGATGAAACTAAAGAAAGATCTTTCCAGGCACTTAAGGAGGCTCTAACTTCCGCACCAGTTCTAGCCTTATACGACGAGAATGCAGAAACTGAACTTCACACTGACGCCAGCGGTTATGGGAATCGAGGTGGGCAGTGCTTGTGCAATCAGGAAGGTGCTGAGAAGGTGATAGCTATGCATCAAGAGTATCTCTAAGCCCGAGATAAACTACTCTACAACCGAGAAGAATGCCTCGCAGTTGTCTGGGCTATCAACAAGTTTCGTCCGTATTTATTCGGCAAACCTTTCACCGTCGTAACAGACCACCATTCTTTATGTTGGCTAACCAGCTTGAAGGATCATCAGGTCGACTAGCAAGGGGCACTAGACTTCAAGAGTACGACGTCACGGTGGTATTCAAAAACGGACGCAAAACACAAGGATGCGACAGCCTTTCAAGGAATCTTTAAAGAACACAACAGCATGAATGGAATTTCAGCCCTCGCTGAATTAGGTGACGTTGCAGCTGAACAGAGGAAGATTCAGAGTATTAAGAACCATAGACCCTGGAGAAAGGAGAACCGGCCAAAGGAGGGTTTCAATTGATAGATGGGAAATTGTATAAGAACAATACGATCCACTAGGCCCCAAGTGGCTTCTGGTCGTTCCAGCTCATCTCCAGCCAGCTATTCTCCAAGTATTTCCACGACGCTCCAATATCCGGTCATCTGGGATTTGTGAAGACCTGGACCGAATCAGACGCAGTATTACTGGAAGGGTCTCTACCGATCTGTCAAGCATTATGTGAGTCACTGTAAAGAGTGCCAGCGACGGAAACATGTGCGCAATTACCTCCAGTCATCTAGTACCA
>CM061914.1:94942332-94969995 GCA_031002005.1 Vandiemenella viatica
TGTAAACAGGTTAAAATTTTCTATGACAAAGCTCATGAGAATGATATATACTGAGTACACATTGTAAGAAATTGAGTTTCTTAAGAGTTTTCTGCAAGAATTCTTGGTTTACCCTACACAGAAACCTAATAGCTCTTTTCTGTGCTATGAAACTTTTTTACTTTGTGAAGTTTCCCCAAAAAATTATGCCTATGACATTACTGAATGAAAATATGAGTATACACCGTTTCATTAATTCTAGATCTCTGTAGAGAAAGTGTTCATATTGCGAAGTGGCACTACTTAACTTTGTCAGTAGTGTAGTGATATGATCATGCCAACAGTTTCTGATCTATTTTAATGCCAAGAATTTATACTCTCTGTTTTCTAAGATTGTGTTGTTTTTATAGTTTATACATATATCTGGCTGTGCAGTTTTTTTGTTTTAAACCTAATATAATGTGTTTTTTCAAAATTTATTTTAATGAATTTGCCTTAAACCAATTTGCTACTACTCTAAGTACTTCATTTACATTAAATTCTATAGTACTGTTTGGTGTCTACGCACAGTCAGGTTAGTGTCATCTGCAAATAAAACACTCTTGACTTTGTCGGATAATTTCCTGGAAGTCGTGATGTATAACAGAAAGAGGGGGACCTAAGACAGAGCCTTGTGGAATTCCATGTTGTGCTCAAGTACAGTATAATGCATAACTGCAGTATTAATAGAAATACATTGAACAATGAATGTATCATTAAATTAATTACTATTAAGCCTTTTTTGCCAACCAAATGTCAACCCCTCTTTTACATTATGAATCTGCTTAGATGGATGAAACACTGGCGAGTGAATGATTGCTGGTATCAGAAGTCGTCCACTGCTTGCCAGTGGATAAGCAAGAAGGGGTCCGGGTACCCTCTTTTCAATTGTGGTTGAAAACCCCACTAAAACCGATGAATCAGAAATCATGACATGGAGGTGCAGAACACAACAACCAACAACAACAACAACAACAACAAAATTGTATTAAAGACATATAGGGTATCCTTAGTCCACATGATCCTCTCAAATTACTTAAAGATTGATGGCTTATTTATGCATAAAATAATCCTAAAATTAGGTCTCCAAGTTGTGACTACTAAAAACTGAATGGTTAGAAACATTTTATGAATTGAAGCATGGACGCAAAAGGGGCTGGTGTGCAAATGCCAGGTACGAGTTTCGTGACCCTGTGGTACCCAAGCTGGAAATTGGTGAGCACCACAAGTTTCCCACTCTGTAAGCTCCTTGCAAGCACTTCAATGACTACCATAGGGCATGATGGTGGAACGTTGTATGTCTTGGATACTGGGGATCTAGTCTTCAATGCCCAGATCACGAGGATGGTACATACCTCTGATAAACTTCTTATCATTGAGGTTTGACGCATGCCGAGAAGGTGTATGTGTGGCGAGGCCAACCACTCACTAGTGTGATACCTCAGGGGCACCTACTCACTCCTGTTGTATAGGGCCTGGTGTCATAATGGGGATTACGTGTCACTTGACCTTTATCATCCATATTCGTGGTGCCAAAAATTAAATCTAACAATAATGGTATTGGTGAGCCACAGAATAATTCAAACACCTATAATTCTAAAAAGCTGACCCAAAACTGGAAAATAAAATTGTAACTGAATGGCTTGCCCATCGAAAATGCTTTTGGCAGTATGCACAGGAAGGATGGAACCTTTGAAAAGGTATTCCCTTTCTATATCTCAAAAGGCTTATTTTATTTGTAGGGACTAGATACTGCTGCTGGAAACATCCACCAGTGAGAAGTCTTCCCTAATCCTTAAGTGTGAGAAGCTCAGTAAGTTCACAGCAAGCTCCATAAACACCTCTGATGGATTCAGTGAATGAGGAACTCCTCCTGGAATAGAAACCAAAAAAGTGGTTGGAGTCCTTCAGATAACACGGAGGGTAAATGGCAGTACTGAGAATACTGCCAGCTTTGTACTATCATTCATAGAGCATGTTTGAAATCAATAAAATTTCACCAAATTACAATAAACAAAAAAGCAATAACCATCTCAAATTATCTATCCAAATTTTTTATTAACAAATTATACTCTGTAAATTTTAATGTTAAACAAAAGCAAAATAACTCTTTTGTTGTCTAAATTACTAACTTCATTAAAAATATCCACACTTAAAGTAAATAATACTAATTACATTAAAATAATGTACACACAACATGTTTGTACTTGAACATTTTGATTTGTAATTAACTGAATCAAAATTCCCAGAAATACACGACACTTGATGCTAAAATGTTCATTCTCTCATTCAAATTCATTTAATTATTGGACAAACCATTGCAGTTCCTGCATAATGCATAGTATTCGTTCGTTTATCAAATCAAACTCACATATATCCAACAAATGCGATTAACAAAATGAATTTGTGAGTAATGTTTTGGTACTTCTGAGTCAGGTGACGTACTCCATACTCAGTAATCTAATCTAATTCTGTGTGGCCGGAAAGACCTGGTGACAGGGTTTCTATTGGCTGCGCATTCCGACCCTGTCGTAGCCACCTTAACCTAACTCGGCAATCCTGCTGAGTACAGGGGACCTACAGTTTAACGTGGAATCCGAACCACGGAAGCGTTCTGGTGTTCTTCACATCACACAGCTAACTATGCCAGAGGTGAAGGTCAGGTTAAGTGCCTATGAAAATCCCCGCCGAGACAGGGATTCGAACCGGGGACCTTTCGATCTCCAGTCAGACGCCTTAACCACCGAGCCACCAGACGGGTGCTACTCAGTAATAAATACATATGATTTGCTACAGCTCTAGTCATTCTACACTCCGATTTTACTCAAGACTTTCAAAGCTAGTTACATTAACTTGAATGTACACCTATGTGTCCTGGATCCAATGCTCTGTTTTCAGTGCCAAATATTAAAACATACATTAGTTTTATAGAAGGGCAACCCCACTTTGTGCCAAGTATGGTGAGGGGCACATGAACCAGCAACTGTACTAAGTTGTACCATGTCTGGAGCAAGGAGCATATCTTGAAGAGAAGAGGTTACAGGAGCTGAAAACTAAAGGTCAGATACTATACATTGAAGCAAAGAAATGAGTTAAGGCACTTGCCCCATCCGTCTTCACAACCAGGTTCACAAAAACATTATCAACTCAGATCAGGAAAGAAAGTGTTGTTACTCAGATGTCCATTTAAGACATAAGCATAAGCACAATGTGCTCTTTCAAATCTAAATGTGGTGCAAAATCTGTTCAGAACATCCAAGACTGTGGATGTTGCATGCAACACACCTGCAACCCCAACCACTCCAGTAGCAGTTAACAAGGCGTTATCAGCAGCTTCATGATCAGTTGTAACTGCTAAGACTGTCATAGGAGCATAAGAGCAGTTAAACACCAGCTGCTGTGGCAGCAACAATACCCATAAAACCACAAACAGTAATCAAACAAAAAAAAATCTGGATCCAAAGTTCCTTGAGATGGGCCCATCAAAATTTGTTGTGTCCTCATTCTTGTAGCCTCCAGAGCTACTCATCCCTTTGATGAGAACTACCAAAAAAAAAAAAGACACATGTGGATGAGACATCTAATGAAGTGGAAATGTCTAGAGATACATCAGACACTGAAATGCTGCTGGAGGAACCAAAATTCATTTCTCGGCAGGATGAGTTTGATTGTGGTTCTTTTACAACTGCTAATCTTAGAACTGTGTTACTTTTTATGTTTGTATCTAGTTGGCCTTTTTACAGCCAGACATTTTGTTGTTTTAACCTTTATTTAATTTGGTTGGCCTTTTTTGGTAATATTTTAGTTTTTTGTGGCCCTTTTTAGAAGTTTACATTATTTTGCTATCTGTATGGATGACCTTTTTACAGTCGTTCACACACACTATAATTTTGATCCATTTTAAGCAATGATGGTTTTTTGTTAGGATGCTAATAACTAAGAAATTAATGCACCACAGAGCCAAAATAATATTAACAGTGACAACCTATAAAATATTTGGCAGAGTGGTATTGATTCTTAATGGATTGGTTGCTTCTTTACAGCCAACAATTGTAGTGCTGTGTTTTTACTATTTGTAGTTTTAACATTTTTTTTGTTAGGTTTGCTTTTTTATATATCTGACTGGCTCTTTTACTGCCAACCAGACATTTTTTTGATTTAAAGTTTGTTTAATCCAACTATCATTTTACAGCCAACCAGTTATTTTTGTTACCTTTTAAATCTTTGTAACCTTTTTACAGCCATCGTTTTTTATTTTGATGTCTGTGTGACTGACCATAGTTGGCCATAACTACTTTAATTAGATGTAAGAACGAAGACTTTCCCGGCGTATGACTGCAATGTAGACTTCACGGGTGTACCGCCGGATAGTGTTGACTACATTGTACTTTAATTAGGTTTATTTTTAATCTGTATGGCATGAAACATCGGGTGGATAGTGCAAACAAAGAAACTGCTGGTTAGGCACTGAAAATAAGATAGTATAGGGAAAAATAACCTGTGACTTGCCACAGACAAAGGAAGGAGAGGTTCCACCTCCTTCATGACTTGTTATTAACTGAAATATTATGCATTTTCTGTGAGTCTTTTATTTTGTTGTAATTGATGGTTAATTTTCCTCATCGTATCTTATGTAGAATTAAACATCAGTCATTTTGGAAAGCTTATGGAAAGTAGTCATTGCTTACCATAGTTAATACAGAACTACCAGAAAAAAGGAAACCTCATAAGAACCTATGACATCTCAGTCGTCACCACAAACTTGAAGTAATCCAGAAGTAATCCTGAAGTAATTCTCGAATTGTTCTCAAATAATCATCTCGAGCAGCTAGTTAATGAACCTACGCGTGTCATAACGGTAGCGAAAATATTTTAGATCTGCTGGTTACCAACAGGCCAGAATTATTCACCGAAATTTCAACGACCACAGGTATAAGCGATCACAAAGCGGTAATTGCAACTATCAGACTAATGACCAAGTGAAAAAGGAGAAAACGGCGGATTGAATACAAATTCAGTAAGGCCTCTAAGGAGTGTTTTAGAACCTACCTGAGGAATAATTACCATAACTTCAAGTCAACAAAAGACACCGTTGAAGAGATGTGGCATCGATTTATACGAATAGTCAGGGAAGGTATGGTTATCGATGCAGGTTCACAAGTAGATGCAATTTTTTTAGATTTTCAGAAAGCCTTTGACTCTGTGCCACACAAATGGGGAGGATGATCACCGTGGTACACATGCGAAGTCAAAAGATTACTCAAAAAACAAAGGAGGATACACGCACGCTCAAGAAGGAAGGGGTGTCGCAGTGATTTAGAAACCTTAGCTGAGTTAAGAGGACGTATTAAGAATGTAATGCGTGAGGCCTTCAACGATTTTCATTCCAACTCTCTCTCTAAGAGTCTCACAGAAAACCCAAAGAAATTCTGGTCGTATGTACGAAAAGTCAATTGTACCAATAGCAATATACCAGCACTAATTCGTGAAAGTTCAGAGGTTAATGAAAGCCGCGATAAAGCTAACGTACTAAATACTGTATTCAAAAATTCATTTACTGATGAAAATAAGGATAGTGTTCCCGTTTTCCCACGCCGTGTCGAGTTGGTGATGGAATCATTACGGATAGATACTGCAGGTATCATAAAGCAATTAGAGCTCCTGAAGTGGGGGAAAGCACCGGGCCCAGATGGAATTCCAGTAAGAATATTTTCAGAATATGCGGCGGAAATCGGCCCATTTCTGTCTGATATATTCAGTAAATCATTAGAAGAGCGAAAAGTACCTTCAGACTGGAAAATCGCGCAAGTAACTCCGATTTTCAAGAAAGGTGATCGAAGTGATCCTGGAAACTATCGTCCAATATCTATAACATCTGTTTGTAGTAGAGTTATGGAGCATATTATATGCTCGAACATTATGAAATTTCTAGAGATAATAATTTGCTTACAACAAATCAACACGGATTTCGGAAGAAAAGATCATGTGAAACACAGCTGGCCCTATTTACACACGACGTAATGAAAGTTATTGATGCAGGTTCACAAGTAGATGCATTTTTTTAGATTTTCAGAAAGCCTTTGACTCTGTGCCACACAACCGCCTTTTAGCGAAGCTACGAGCGTACGGTATATCGGATCAGCTTTGTGAATGGATAAAGGATTTTCTAACTGGTCGGTCGCAGTATGTCGTCGTTGAAGGAGAAAGTTCTTCTAGTCTAGATGTTACATCGGGGGTACCTCAAGGAAGTGTATAGGACCGCTTCTTTTCTTACATTTTTATAAACGATCTCGGAGACAAAGTGAAAAGCCTTTTTAGATTGTTTGCTGATGATGCGGTTATTTATAGGGAAGTAAGGAATTTGGCCGATTGCTTAGAAATTCAGCGTGATCTGGATGTTATTTTGGCATGGTGCGCTGAGTGGCAACTTACGCTAAATTGTAAAAAGTGCAAGACAATGAGCATAACTAACAAAAAGAATCCAATTGTTCAGAAATACGAGTTAAACAATTCAGTTATTGATATGGTCGATTCTATGAAATATTTGGGAGTAACAGTACAAAGGAACATGAAATGGGACTTACACATTAATTCGTTAGTAGGTAGAGCTAATTCTAGGCTGCGATTCATAGGTCGAATCTTGAAAAATTGTAATGAACAAACAAAGGAGATAGCGTACAAATCTCTTGTGCGTCCACATTTGGACTATTGTTGTGCCATTTGGGATCCGTTTCGTAAGGGGTTGATCGAAAGTATAGAGAAAGTACAGAGAAGAGCCGCTCGATTCGTGACCGCTTGCTACAGTCCTTATGAAAGCGTCACAGAACTGATTAGTAGACTAGGCTGGGAGTCTCTGGTAGATAGACGACGCACGTTTCGTTTAAACTTATTGGTAAACATGCGTACTCCCACTTTCACTTACGAGTGTAGTGAAATACTTCGTCCACCAACCTATTTGAGCCGGAATGACAGGAAAGATAAGATTAGAGAAATAAGGTGCCGCAATGATTCTTATATGAATTCTTTTTTCCCTCGTACCATTAGGGATTGGAATGCACAACAAAGAGATTAGCTTTGGTGCTGAGCACCCTCTGCCACCCACAATTTTGTGAATTGCAGAGTATATATGTAGATGTAGATGTAGATGTAGATGAAGTTTGAGAAAATTTATTATGTCCCTACTAGACTTGGGAGGAATGATTAGCACAATATGAAATCTCACTGCTGCATATATACCACCTATTATAATCTCAGTTTTTGGGTGAATTGTGTTTACAAATGTAGTACTGTTCCCATACTCATGAAATGAATAACAAAAAATAATGTACCATAATGCTTAGGCAATTTACAGATAACTTAAGAACACTCATTAATCTCTCTGTAACAGTGATTGGGATAACTCCTTCCACATCAAACAAGTTTTGGCAACATGTTCATTCAAACAGAATTTATTTAATTTATTTCTTACTAAATACTTGTTTTCACATAGGTTGCGTGTTTGAACAAATAGATATTTTCTGATCATAGCCTTTAGCAACGACCCTCAAGCCTTAACGTCTCACATTTACTCAACCTAGCTGGTACCTAAATTTCCCAACTTGCCCTAATCATGGCAGCCCAACAAGTCCCTGACACAGAAAATATTAGTTACAGTTCAGTTTTTGCTACAAGTTTCTTCCCAGTTCTTGAATTTGTATTCCATTTCCTATTGAATGACAAATGATTCCTTTGATCTTGCTTTGATATGGGAATACTTTTTGTCAAAATTCATTATTCCCCTCCCCCCCCTCCCCTTGATCATTGCTAAATGCTTAGTCTCTGTGATCATTCCTTCTACTCATGCTTCAGTCTTTTACAGCAAATAAAATTCTAGTACTTGCAACATATAGTCTGTTTGTCACCTTTGTTATTCTTTCTACTGCAAAGAAATTTGCCATCAAAGATCACGTTAGTTATGACGCTTTTCATCTACCAGGTTAAGTGGTTAGTAGTACTGTGACTTTTCTGTTACTTGGATAAATGGTCATATGGAAGCACACTTGTTTGAAACTGAATCTCTCTTTTCTCTGCCTGCCCTTTTCCTTTATGTCTCCTGGCAAGAAAGTCTCCTTAGTTCTGTAAATCTGTTTTTCCCTGTTAGTCTCCATGTTCTATGAATCTGTGGTACCCTGTTATGGTGAATAGTGTCTTCTTTCTTTGAAGCTAACTTTAAAACAGGAAAAGTGTAAGCGTGAGAGGCTTTAAATTATTTTTTGATTAATTCAGTATTGCAGTCTATGTTGTTTAGAGTGCATAAATATTATTCTAAGGTGTGAAAAACATTACATTATAACTTTCCATTAGGTGGTGAAACGTGAACCACAAGAACTTGTGATGACAATTCCTTTGGCTGAGCCCCTGCCTTCTCAGTACATTGTTCGAGCAACCAGTGACAGGTGGCTTGGCTCCTCACAATGCTGCCATTAACGTTCCAGCATCCTTATCTTGCCTGAGACCCATCCTCCTCACACAGGTATTCTTTTTCTACCCATAATTGAAAAACTTTAAACATTTTTATTTGTGTATGAAAAATAAAACTATGGTATTACATGGTATCATTCTGTTGGAAGTGAAACTTCTTTTGTATGATTATTTCTCAGCTTTACATTTGTTTAGTTGCAATCATAAAAAATAAAGTATTTTTAGATCTTGGTCCCTAAATTTACATATTATTTTTCTTTTTTATGCTCCCCAAGGTCATCTTTTTATTAGAGTGAGGTAAATTACTCAGACAATTTAATAAATATATGAAATATATTTGAATTATTTGTTAGTTGAAATAACATTTATATCACTTAAGGATTCTGATGGCATTGATCAACAATGATTTCTAGACTTAAAAACTGATGGGATAGTTTTCCACAGAACATTATTTTATTCATACTTAAGTTTGTCTCCAATTTTTCACAATTATCTTGTTCCATGTATATATAAAGTATATAAATCAGGAATCTATTATAGACTACAATTTACTCCATTCGACCAGCTGCTGCTTTGTTGTTACTGTAAAACCATCTATCAGATTTAAAAAACCAAAACACAGTAATTACAAGGTGATGGGGGGGGGGGGGGGGGGGGAATGTTGTGGAATTGCTGCTCTTTGTTTCATTAAATGGTGCGAAGGAAATTTCACTCAAAATAAAAGTAAATGTGTGAATATTATTTTTTTATTATTTAATTTTTCTGTATTCAAGAAAATTGTATTTATAATTTACTTATTTGAAAAAAGACATAGGAAAAGTGTTATGTTCTAGATCTGCTGCCCTTGCAACCTCTGCCTGTAACAGCTCTGAAAGATCCCAAGTTGGAGCAACTATACAAGTTCACTCATTTTAATCCCATCCAGACACAGGTTTTCCATTGCCTGTATCACACCGATAATAATGTACTACTGGGAGCACCCACTGGCTCAGGAAAAACGATATGTGCTGAAATCGCCATGTTTCGTGTCTTCAGAGAATATCCTGGCCAAACAGTAAGAAAATGATTTTTATGCAAGATAGTCATTAATATGTTGTGTATTTTTTAAAAAATAATTATGGTTCTTGAATTTAACTTTGTGTCAGAACTCTAGATTTTAAGTTCAACTAAAAGTTTTCATTCATTTGAAGATTTTTCTAACCTTAAAATAATGACAAAACTCTCTGAAGCAATCAGAAATTTTATACTTCTTTGTAAAGCATGTAATTTTACATGTGGTCATTTCAAACTTACGAGTACTATTACTTCAATCCAATCTATTATGCCGTATAATTTATTCTGCATTAAATTTATCAAATGTGTGTAAATATAGATCATACAGTTCCAGTAATAATTTTAGAAAAACTCTTATTTTGTTTAAACACTGTACATGATGTTTTTCTTTTGCATATTACAATTTTTCTGTATAAATATTTACTTGTTTAGAGAATGTCCATTTCAGGTATTCATTGGACTAATAGAATTTTTGGATAATTTGAACTTCTTATTGGTCTCTTCGTCTTCAAATTATCCAAATTCCACTGTACTTAAAATACCATAATACCCCAGCTTTTAACAGTTTATCTCCACTTTTTTTACCATTGTAGTTTGCAAGCAAACACAGTTATATGCATACAAAATAAATTTAAAAAGATGGAAACAAAATTTGCTAGGTGAACTGGCTGCTGTATATGAAAGCTTTCTGTGTTTCATGTGTAAGAGTAAGAGGAACAACTAAAAGATTTACAGATTTACTGTGATGTGTGCTCCCCACCTTACTGCCTCTGTTCCCTTCCTCACTGAACATACCTTAAAACGTATGTTATGTCCTTGTATTATGTGGCTGGAAGTAACAGTCTGAGAGTTAAATATGGAGAATTATTTAAATTTTTTAGAATTATTTTCTTCTGCTCCTAGTAGTCTACATAGCTCCACTGAAAGCTCTTGTTCGTGAACGTGTTGATGATTGGCGGATAAAGCTAGGACAGCGACTGGGTAAGAGTGTGGTTGAGCTAACAGAGATGTAACTCCTGATGCACGAGCGATGCAGCTGCAGATGTTGTGTCACAACACCTGAGAAATGGGATGGTGTTAGCCGTAGCTGGCAAACAAGAGGATATGTCCGTAAAGTTGCACTTGTTGTTATTGATGAAATACATTTATTGGGTGAAGATCGTGGACCAGTTCTAGAGGTGAGGAAATATTGTTACTGATATTTTCAGGGGTAAATTTTTGTTAAAAAGTAATTCAGTGTTTGATTTCAGTATGCCTGGTGCACTATATAGAGTAAAAGCATATTTGGTTTTATTTATTTATTTTTTTCCCTTTATTTTAGTCAAAACATAAAATATATTTTTCTACTCTGTGTTCTACATCTTTCAGATTTTGCAGTGCTGTTAGTTAAAACATTTGATATCAGAGGAAAATTAAATGCAAAAGGTTTATGGATAGTATACTCATCATTTGACAAAGTTGGAGAACTGAGGGCTGAGATGACAGAAAACAACAAACTGAACAAAATTGTACAGTATTTCATGTGACATAAAACACACGAAACCTTTTCTTGTGCACAGATTGAAGTCATTGTTGACAACAGGAGACAATATGGAAGTAGTGTTGATTTGAAGCTGTTTCAGTCATTTAATAAGGGAAAGTTTCATGCATGTGCATCTGTTAACATTGCCATGCATTTCTCAGTTGTGGAAAATGTTACCCAAAATATTGTTTAATTGTGTTTATTTTCTTTTGTGTCATGGGTTTACTTGAACTATTCTTTTTAATATTTAAAATTAAATACTGTATTAATATATATTTATATGGACAGGACAGATAAAGTACACCCAACACTCGCCAAAGCTGAAGGGAGGAGGGCAGAACCAAAACAACACACAAACACAGAAAAAACAATATTTCGTGCAAACACCATTTTTCTATGAGTGGCTGCGTTGAACGCAGGGCTTGCGCAAGCCTCAACCATGTACTACTGCTAACTTGAAAAAGGTTGTTTACCTGAAATATTGTTTTTTCGTTTTGTGCGTTGTTTTGTGTTGCTGCTGCCCTCCTTCCTTCAGCTTTGGTGAGTGTTGGGTGTATTTTATCTGACCTGTCCATATAAATATTGACTAACGGCAGTTCTTTTCTTCCATTGTTACCAATAAATATTGTATTAGATTGTTTAAAATTACAGTGCAGAACAGTAACAATTCTAGAATAATACCATCTTCTGGGTAGACAAGGATACACAAAACCAGAATTTAAACAAGAAACAAAAAATATACAAAATAAATATCAGTTTGATATAAGAACAGTAAACCTGTTTGATTATAGTTGTCAGGAAAATTTGATTAAAATCACTAAATTGACTTATTCCATAGCAATCAAAATTGGACATGGCACATCAGAAAATAGAGTACAAACTGATATATCAAATTTGAGACAGGTGGAATTATGTAGAATGTGATGCTGTAGGTGGTTCTGTAATCGAAAGTGATTGACATAAACAGAGATCTGATGACATGAGGAGTGACCTTCATGGTAACAATAATAAAGTAATGCATTATTGGCAAGACAAATGCTCTAAGGCCGCGTTTACACGATGTGAGTTGACTGGAACGACAATTGACCGGACCATCAATGGTGGGGGTAAGAGAGTGGACAAGCATACTAGTAATAGTTACAAGACAGTGAGGACAGTTCTCTACTCCTACATTGTGATCTTATTGAAAATAGTATGTCCATATTACAGAAAGGAATTAACATCGTAGCTAATTTATTGATTATAATGTTGAATGATATGAATAATAATAAAATAAAACATAGAAAAATGATAAAGAGTAGATATTAAAAATAAATCCCTTAAATGCCTCAACGCCTTTTTAAAAAAAATAAAGTTGCTAGTGAAAATATAGAGTTGCATCATTTAAGACTAACTGTATCTCGATTTGAAGAGCTATTGTGAAATATTTTTTTCCGATACATAAAAATGACACTGCTTATAAGCAATTTTTTTGATAGTAGAGTCTCTAAAATCCTTGTTCTTATAATTTTTATTCATAAAATTCCATGGAATTTCCTCACTTTCATGCAGTTCTAAAGATTTTAATGCCTCTGCTTCACTCCATTTACAAGGCTTGTTATTTGTCGCCATCTTCATTGTTGAACTCGCACGCCAAAAGTTGGTCGTGAACTGAGTCCACTATCCTCAGTCAACTGTCTGTCTTGTACCTGTTTACATGAGTAGAGTGGACTGTCCCGTGCTGCGCACGCAGCAAGACATTACACTCGTTCCAGTCAACTCGCATCGTGTAACGGGGCATAAGTGTATTTGAAACTGGGCAAATTATTGGGAATGAGTCATTCCATCATGGAAATCGTGCAAGCATTAGAATTTTCACATGTTGCTGTGTTAAAGGTATGACTATGTTGTTCCTGCAAAATCATCCCTGCCAGGGCCAGCTGACATGGACAAAGTTATATATGTGAATGGAATCATCAAGGCCATCTTGTGTTGTAACAACCACAGTGCACAAATCGCTTGGCAATTTAAAACTGGTGTGTGCGCAAATACTTCATCTAGAAGCTCTCTTTGGGTGGTAGAAGCTGTTGTTCCTGGAGGATACCTCTGCTGACTAAATGTCATTACTTGTAAGATTACCATGAGTACAGGAACATCACAACTAGGTTGTACAAATGTGAACACATGTTGCCTGGGCAATGATTTGAGATACATGTTGGTACACACTATTGGCAGGGTCCAAGTATGGTGTGTGCACCATGTAGTAATAGATCTTTCTTGTCCGCAGAGTATTCTACAAGGAGATGAATGAGGCGAAACTATTTACATGGACTGAAATGGAACTCCATGATACATATGGCATTAACACTAAAGTTCAGTGTTGAAGAGTTCTCCTTGACAACTACGTCCTCTTGTCTTTTTTCTTCTTTTTTTCTGCATCATTACTTTGGAAACCTCTTCATTCAAAAATACAGAGGATTAACAATCCATCAATGTGAACTTGCTTACTTGGTCAGCAAAGTCACATGACTATCCCATCAAGTACATCTGAGATTCTGTCAGAAGAGATGTTTGAGCCTCTGATTGCCTTTCTTGTTAACTGTTAAACATTGTTTAAGGGTCTTCTCAGTGCTTTGAGTCCTTTGTCAAGCCTTTGCAGAGATGAATTGCCACCAACCTAAAGGCAAAAGGTTGTGTTACATGATACTATACTGGTATCACTTATTCAGTTGCTGTTCAGTGTACAACTGTTGATCATTGTAATATGTTGGTGTTTCCAGTAAGTTAAGAAGATATGTTACAGGACATGTACAGATTTTTGGTGGATACTTTTTGACATTTTCCTAACCGAAGAAAAAGCGAAAGAAATAAAACAACTGCAAATGTTTTTAGTATTTACAGAGGAATAATTTGACAAATAATTTATAATGTGAGGTGCATTAGGCATTGAAAGCCATCAGAGAAGTCACTTATATGTAAACAATGAGACATATTACAGGTAATATCAATTATAGATTTGGAAATAGAATACAGAAACATTTGCAGATTGTATGTGCTAGTTGTTTGGAAAGTTTCCTGTTGTTATTGACAAATTTAGTGAACAAATTGACAGGTGTGTTGTAGCTGGTTAAAAAACAGTTGGATAGAAAGAAAAACAACTGGTGTGTGTATCAGTGCATATACATCCATGAAGCGAAACTTCTATGGGTCATTTTTGTGTATTTTTCTTGTTTATCCTTTGAAGAAAAACAACGATTAGTTCAGTGAATTTTACTAAAAATGAACCTGTAATCGAATTAACATCAAATAGTAGCAAAAAGAGATTCATGGAGAAAATACACATATTTTCTCCACTCGGAGATCAGACTCACGGCCTTTTGTATACTTACACATTCATCAAACCACACAACTATTCGGCTGGCTTAGCAAATATGGCTTTTCTACAGGCATATACACACAATTTAAAATGTCACAGCTTTTATCTTGATTTCTTGTAAGGGAAGGCCAACCAGGACGAATGGTATTAGGGTAAGATACTGGGAGTGTTATCCTATAAATTATTGTTCTCTGATTCCAATTTCCACACCAAAATCCTTCCAAGTTATTCTTGTAAATAAATGAAAATTTAAACAAAAGTTAAGACGCAGTTTGCTAGATTATTAGAGATGCTAGAATGTAAATTATAGAGTATTGTATCGAGCCTTAGTCTGTATTTTGTGTTCAGCCTTTATATTTGAGAACAACTTGAACAAAATTATCTGATAACTGTTCTTACAGTGACAAGAGCAATCGTCAGCAAAATAAATTTTTTTTGGAACAAATAAAAAAAATTTGTCAGATAGATATTTAGAGATAGTATGTTGATGATAATGGTTATTATTATTATTATTATTAATCCCCACCATCACCGTGAGGAAATCCACAGACATATCCTGAAACTCAAAAACTACAAATCATCTGGGGAGGATGGTATCACTGCGGAACTATTGAAAAATCTTGGACCGTATTCGCTTAAAGAACATTACAAAGATCTGGCCGACAGACACAAATAACCCGAAGACTGGAATTGCACTCTCATTCACCCACTACACAAGAAGGGAGATAAAATGGACGTCAACAATTATCGAGGAATCTTCCTTCTTCAAGCTGCATGCAAAATTCTTTCAGCCTGTCTTCTCAAAAGAGTGCAGGAGCAACTTGGCCACAAAACTGGCGATTATCAAGCTAGCTTCTGCACCTGTCGGAGCTGCATAGAACAAATATTCAACTTAAAAACCACACTAAAATAAAAAGGGTTCAGTAACAGCATAGCCCAGTCATTTGCTCCTTTTTAGATTTCAAAAAGGCATATGATTCAATCAACCAGCAATCCCTCTTCAACATCCTTGAAGAGCAAGGGCTTGATCCAAAAATCCTAAACCTCATCAAACAAATACTCACTGACACAACTTCCAAAGTTAAATTCATGGGTGAGATATCCGAACTGTTTCAGATCAATACCGGTGTTCGACAGGGTGATGGTCTGTCCCCGATACTCTTCAACCTTGATATGGATAAAGTCATCCAAGAATGGGAGAAAGAACTTAAATACCAAAACTATTGGAAACCCATACAACTCAGACGACACAAGAATGATATTTAAATTTCCCGCCTAGCCTTCACAGATGATTTATCCATACTAGCAGATGATGAGACCACAGCAATTAAACAGATAGAAACTCTCAAAGAATGCACTGAAAATATAGTCTTACAAATATCCTTCCAAAAACCAAGTTCATCTGCTAAAAACTCCATACTCAAAATCTTACCACAAAATATGGACAAATTGAGAAAGTCCCATTCATCAAGTATCTGGGAGAAATCATCAAACCCATAGGAGGAGAGGATATAGCACAGAAAGTTCACATGCAAAAACTTAGGAGAGTCTATGGTAGACCCTAGAACATCTACAAAATGATTCCCATATACACAAAAGTCAGACATTACAACACGGTTATCAAACCTGGATCCCTGTACGCCAGTAAAACTTTAACACTTCGCAGAAAGGTGTCCCAGAAAACATCCTGAAAGAACGCAAAATTATAAGAAAGATTCTCGACACAGAAAAAAACTGATGACAGATACCGACTATAATCTTGAAAAGCAATAGAAACATTGTCAAACCTTGCAGCAGACATCAGGAAAAGAAGATTATGATTTTATGAACATATTCACAGACTCCCAGCAACAAGACCCATTCACAAAATTTTGATATACATACGACAGCTAAAAACTCTGCCCTGGGACCAGCAGATCAAAAAAGACCTAGAGAAAGCTCACATAAACTTGTCAGAAATCATGGACATAGACACATACTGACTAAAAATTAACAAATGGCAAGTACCGCCAGAGAATGAAGTCACTAAGAGACCAGGGACAGATTGGTCTGATGAAGAAAGAGAATCCATGGAGAAAAAATGAGAGCTGTATGGAAACTCGGAAAATTCAGTCATTAAGGCTGCGTGATCCGACAGGGTCCAGTTGCAGATAATAATAATAATGTTAATTTATATTATTATTATTATTCAAATTCCATTTTACTTGATGAGTTTGTATCATACACTTTTGTAATCAAAACTTTACAGTGGCTGAAATAGAAAATATATGAATTCTCAGGCTTCCGCACCCATCTTTGTTAATAACTGGATTTTGGTGAAATACACGTTATTTGACAGTGAGCTTTTGGTTGCTATTCTGCCGAATGAAGGAGGCAGCAGAAATTTTAAGGAATATGAACAATTTCAATGATGACAGCGGCCTATTTTTCTGTGATGCTTGGCACTCATTGCTATGTAAATAGTATATCTGACAATAATGTGTCATTCCCACAAAATCCAGTTATTATTAGAAAATTTATATTTAACATGATCCATGTACCTCATGAAGACTGCATTAACTGTCTTATTAGATTTCTTGGTTGAAATTTATGGATTATTTTGTAAAGATAAACTGAAGTTACCTTATAAGTAGTCAACCAGCTTCTTGGTTTTGTCTAATGCAAAATTGGCATCAAAATCTTCACTTTAATCATAGGGATTTTATATTATCTTTATGAAGTAACCTTGTAATGTATACGGTAATAATAAATCATGTAAATAATCAATAATATCATCTAACTTTTTATTAGGAGAAATGTATACTGCCACAGTCCTAATGTTTTTTTGTTTTTCTTATTTTCAATTTTACATTGAACCATACACAAGTTGCCCACTGTTAAACCATACACAGTGCATTCTGTGCATGCACAGAACATTGCAGTGTGTACACAGTAACGTATAATAGAATGCGTACCTCGGAATGCATAACGTTCACAAATTTCTTCCTATCTCATGGCCAGAAAAGTTTCACTTGAATAATTGGCTTCGAACAAATAATCCCTTATACTCAACCAAACAAACTAAGTTTGTGGTAAACTTCAATATAGTTTCTTGTTATACTTTTCTTTCAGGTCATTGTGTCCAGGACAGGTTTTATATCCTCACATACTGAACGCACTCTGCGAATCATTGGACTGTCAACAGCACTTGCGAATGCTAGTGATCTTGCAGCATGGCTCAACATTGGGCAGGTAAGCTTTTGAGAATATGTTTGAAATAAGGAACCTTTAATTCTAGATGATGACATGTGGGTAATGGAGACAAAAAAAAAAACTGTGATTAGGCACTGAAAATAAGATAGGGTAGGGAAAAATAACCCCTCACTTACCACAGATGAAGGCAGGATGCTGAGATGAACACACGCAAAATACAAACAAAATTCACAATATTTCAGTTAATAACCTTAGTCATGTAAGAGGCGAGACACATGGCAGGAGGAAAGACCTGCCACATGAATGAAGCTAAGATGAAACACATGGGAAGGTGGGGTTTGAAGTGTTGCAGGAAGAAATTTGACACAGGATAAATATGGAACAGAATAATCTTTGTGATGATCAGTCAAGATAAAAAAAAATATTTTTTAAATATAATTTTGATCTGTTATGGAAGTAAATAAATAAAACTAGAAAGATTAAAAAATATATACTAAAAATATTTACATATGGTGAAAAGTTTATTAAAAAACTTGCTGTAAAATTACAAAATAGTAAGTGACAGTTTTACGTAGGTTGAGGCCAAGGGTGTGTCTGTGGAGGATTGCATCAAATGAGTCGAGAGACTTATAACGGCAAAGAAAAAATATTTGCTTGGATACATTCTGCTTGACAATAGTCAGGTTTGACTTTAATATTTCAGCACTCAAGCTGCTATTGTGCTTTATTATTGGACAGTGTACTTCATCAATTACATAACTGAATCTGTCAATACCAAAATCAGACATTTCATTTAAAACACGTCCCCTTCCCTACACATTACACTCTCTTACATTATCATTAGAAATTACATATGTACCATTGCCTATTTCAACACATGCTTGAAGCTGTTACATCGTTGGATAAGGTGTCAACTTCTGTATGATTGGATTGATATTATTCTGCTTTCTTGCACCAGTTAATTCTAAATCTAATTCTTCACAAACATCATATACATCATAAATTGAATCAATTATACCATCATTACAACTGGGGATTACCTTGGAATCATAATAACTGTCTTCTCACTCTGCATTGAACAAAGTATCAAACAAACCAGAGTCTTCTTCATAGTTCTTGGGTCTTAAAGAATTATATTTGCTTCCACTAGTTGCTTATGCATCGGATACAAATATTTTGGGTTAGAGTGAAATGGGCCAATGAGTGAGGAAGGCAGTGCTAGGGAGAGTGTATGGAGGGCGACCTGTCAATATAGTGTTCAAGGTCATTGAGGGCCTGGTGTTGGGGGATGTTGGTGTAGAGCGAGATGATGCATATGGCGATCTGGAAAGAATCTGCGGATAGGTAGATGGGAACCATTGAGAGACGCTCTAAGATGTGGAAAGTGTCTAACATATGAAGAAAGGTTCTGAATGAAAGTTTATAGGTGTTTGTCAACAAGTGCAGAAATGAGGTCCATGGGGGACCCATAACCAGCAAATGTGAGATATAGAGAATTGCCTGCCTTGTTAATCTTGGGCAGAAAATACAAGGTGGGTATCCAGTGGATCTTAGGCGTCAGAAATGAAATGGAGTGATGTGAGCTACCTTGTAAGGGACCTTGGAGGTTCTTTATCTTCCAATCAGTGTCTACCATCAGATATGATCACCCACATGGCACCCTCCTATGCCACCATTTTCATGGGCATAATATTTCCGTCGAAAGATTACCTTACAACCCACCATGTGGTTCAGATATGCATATGACATTTTTATGATCTGGATCCATGGTGAAAAACTCCTCCTTGACTTTCTGAACTACATCCACTCCATAACCTTCACCTAGTCCTCATCTTGTATCAACATCACCTTCCTGCAAGTAGACATCTCTGAGCATAATGGCCACTTACACACCTCTTTACACATCAAATCCACAAACCTACAACAGCATCTCATTGCAAAATGTGTGCCAAAACTTAACCCATCATAGGCCAGACCACCCGTACCACATCCCATCTCGTTTACCAGATCACTCCAGTCAAATGCCTGGATGCTTCCATCAAAATTCCATGGCGGAAATTCTTCCCATTCCTTGCCCCCATCCTTTCCCACCTCTAAATGACCTCGACGAAGTGTAAAGCCTACCAACACATTCTGGAGCCCTGATACCTCAGTCTCAGATAATAGTTGCCTTTTCATCATGGTATACCATCACTTGTCAGTATAATTAATTGATGTAAATAGACCCTACTTATAATTTATTTAATTATTTTTTTTAAATGTAAAAATTTTCACCTCTTTTACATGTCCCCCCCCTTTTATATATATATATATATAAAAACCACCCACTCCAACTTTTCCAAGATCTGCTTTCCACCAGTCTGGCTTCCCCTAGTTTTGTGAAATCTCTACCGAGTGAGACTAATCTGTCCCCATCAGAGACCCGAGCCATCAGGGAACTCTCATCTAACCCTGACCTGATTATCTTACCGGCTGACAAGGGCTCCACAACGGTAGTCATGAACCGTTGTGACTACCTCAGCGAAGCTCTCCGTCAATTGGCTGACTCCAACACATACCGCCTCCTTAACCATGATCCTACAGCTGCAATTAATGACAGTATAAAAGATTATATACAGTCTTGTGGACCCCTCCAAGGCCTCACTTCCCACTCAGTCTCACTCCTTAACCCAAAAAAGCCCCGCACCCCTTACTTGTACCTACTTCCGAAAGTTCACAAACCGGGCAACCCTGGACGCCCCATAGTTTGCTGCTTATGGTTTTCCGACCGAACGCATTTCCGCCCTGGTAGACCAACACCTACAGCCTATTGTAAGCCAGCTCCCCTCCCACATCAAAGACACCCGGCATTTTCTTTCCCGTTTATCCACAGTTCCCGTGCCTCTTCCACCTGACTCCCTTCTGGTTACGATTGACGTGACCTCCCTATACACCAATATTCCCCACTGCCATGGCCTCAGCGCCATGGAACATTTTCTAGACCAGCGTCCCCCAAATAGCCTCCCGTCCAGATCATTCCTAGTCTACCTGGCCGAACTAATTTTAACTAACAACGTTTTCACCTTTGATGGCAAAATCTACCGACAAGTCAGCGGCACTGCCATGGGCACCCGCATGGCTCCCTCATATGCCAACTTATACTTAGGCCGCCTAGAAATGTCCTCCTTAGCTGCAGCCCTTTTGAAACCCCTGCTATGGGTCAGATTCATTGACGATATTTTCATGGTCTGGACCCACGGGGAAGACAACCTTCTCATTTTCCTCAATAACCTCAATAATGCCAGCACTTTGAAATTTACATGGAATTACTCCCACACCCAGGCCACTTTCCTGGATGTCGACCTGTCCCTCTCTGATGACGGCATCAATTCTTCGGTACATATAAAACCCACCAATCTACAACAATACCTCCACTACGACAGTTGCCATCCTAATCACATCAAACGCGCCCTCCCTTACAGCCTGGGAATCCGGGGCAGGCACATTTGCTCCAACGAACAGTCCCTTAAGCAGTACACTAATAACATTTCTGAAGCCCTAATATCCCGCAATTACCCCCCAGATTTAGTTCATAAACAAGTTACACGAGCCACATCAGTATCGACACAATCCATCAACACCCCACAACCATCAAGAACCAACCAAAGCCCAGTTTTGGTCACCCGCTACTTCCCTGGCTTAGAATCCATCAACAGGATCCTAAGACAAGGATATGATCTCCTCCGAGCCTGCCCGGAAATGAAAACACTCCTACCACAAATCCTTCCCCAGCCCCCCAGAACCTGTTTCAGTAGACCCCCCAACTTGAACCAACTCTTGGTCCATAAACATGGAACCCCTCAGCCCACAAGACAGCCCCAAGGATCCTTTCCGTGTAACAGGCCCCGTTGCAAACTTTGCATGATGCACCCGCCTTCGACCACCTTCACCAATCCCGTAACAGGGGAAAGCTTCTATATCACTGGATCGGCTACCTGCGTAACTTCTCACCTGATCTATCAACTTACCTGCAACCACTGTCCAGCCTCCTACATAGGTCTGACCACAAATCCACTGGCCATCCGGATGAATGGACACAGACAATCGGTCTGGACTGAGAACCCTGACCACCCTGTTTCTTTTCATGCCACCACTCATAACACCAACAATTTCAACACCTGCTTCACAGTCCGCGCCATCAAAGTACTCCCAGACAAAAGCAGCATCTCAGAACTGAGAAGGTGGGAACTGGCCTTTCAGTACCAACTGGGGACCAGACAACCACCTGGACTAAATTTAAGATAGCTCCAATTTTTCTCTCTCCTCCGACCTTTGCCCCTTACCTGCCATCATTTCCCACAAAACCATCGCTCACCAGAGCTTTCTCTTTTTGTACTTAGATCTATTGCAAAATATTTTTTTTTTTTTTCTCTCGTGTGTTTTATATTATTATATATTTTTTCCGTGTGCAGTATTTTTCGTGTGGAATAATTTTTTATGGGGGCACTTATAGATCGTTTTCAGTAGATTCCTATCCCCCCCTCCCCCCCCCCCCCGTGTTTTCCTTGGTTTGTTTTATGCCAGTGACCTTATGACCGCAACCGCGTTTCCACTGTGCAGTCTAATTATCATTTTCGGGCTTAGGTCCTCCCACCCCCGCCTCCCGCCATGTTGTTTCTCCCCCCTCCCTCTCCACCCCGACCAGCCGACCATGTGCACCCCGTGTGGTCTCCTCAGTTGGTTGCTAGCTTCCGCGGGGCAGCCACCTCATCCTACAACCTGATGAAGAGCTAAGCTCGAAAATTTGTATTATGTTTGTGTTTGTGTGTTTTTTCGTGTTTTGACGCCGCTGGAGCCCTCATCTTTGGTAAGCGGTGGTTTTTCTCCTATTCCAATGTCTAATATATCCGCTCTCAGCGCCTTTGTTTCCAAACAATCTATATATATATATATATTTTTATTTATTTATTTCCTGCAACTGATATTTCCAAGGATATTATTGTTGCTCCTTCACCTCCTTCAACAGTCAAAACCTTAATACATGTGGCTGTATTGACTGTGACCACTTGCAAAAGCTCAGACACATGTATAAACTCGTACATGAAAACAATCCTTTCTTTTTCTCCCTCTCTTTAACTTCATCCTACATACTTTCACTTCTATTTTTCATCATGTTCATGTGTGTGTGATGTTATATTTGAGTGCAGGATATGAATAAAAATCTCATTAGGAATTCTTTTTAAGGAACTGTATATTCTGTTTTAATCTCACATTACTTATTTACACATAGTTAACATATTTACATTATTAAAAATTACAATATAGTCCCTTCATCAGCAACCTTTTTTTCCATTTTGTATTTTGCATACAGTGTGTGTGTGTGTGTGTGTGTGTGTGTGTGTGTGTGTGTGTGTGCGTGTGTGCGTGTCAGTCCTATACATCCATATTTCTTTGTTACCTCCAGAGTTTGCAGTTTCTGTTCGACAGAAGTATTAATAAAATTTTTACCATATTTAAGTTTACATATGAATGAAAAGTATGATAGTTTTCTCACAAAAATCAAATTGTTATCAATGATATTTGCAGTCACATTAGAGTCTGTTGATGAATAGATATTTTTTTAAAAGTCATTTAACTTTCAAGCACTTTTTTCATTTAAATTTTTATTACTTGTTTAAAGGAAGATCAATTCAAGGAGACCATAAGAGACAATTACTTACCTTGTTGAAACTGATTACCGCTTAATTTGTTGTTACAGATGGGGCTGTACAACTTCCGCCCAGCAGTGCGACCAGTGCCGTTAGAGGTTCATATCTCTGGCTTTCCAGGTAAACATTACTGCCCACGTATGGCAACCATGAACCGTCCCACATTTCAGGCCATACAACAGTATTCACCCAATAGGCCAGCTCTGGTCTTTGTATCCAGTCGCAGGCAGACACGACTTACTGCACTTGATCTCATAGCCTATTTAGCTGCAGAAGATCAGCCCAAACAGTGGCTGCACTTGCCTGAACATGAAATGGATCAGGTAAATAATTGCCGTTTTATATTACTATACAAAACAGAACAAAAAAGATAGGACCCCATTGCTTATCGCAGTTGAGGATAAGATGATAAAGATAGGCCAAAGGAATAAACATGAAACAGTTGTGAAGTTTACTAACTGAAATCCTTTGTCAGCATAGAACATGAAATTCTATTTGCTTTTGCTAAGATTTATGGGTACATGAGGTAGAAGTTCTGACTTTGCAATCAAAACATGTAAACATATTAAATGTTTTATTCCTTTCCCAGTGTAGAATTAACATGAGAGCAGTATTGATAAAGGCTCTTGAATACTGCTGAATTTTTGTATGTCAGTCAATTTAATTACTAACATGCATCAGATATCAATGCTAATAATGAAAAGGTGGTTTTAGGCAATGAATATAATGAAGATAGGGAAAGTAGACCCAACACTCACCAAAGATGAAACAAAAGTACCATGGCAAATGTGTGTGCATTTTTATTTATTTATTTATTTTTTTTTTTTTTTTTTTTTTTTTTTTTTTTTAATGAGTAGAGGAGCAATTTAATTATTTACAAAAATATTCAAAGCATAAATAAATACACATTAAGTATTAGATCTACTGGTAGGGTCTTATTGGAGGTAGAAGCCAGGTTAATGTATGGTGTTGGCAAGCTAGTTCAGTCTATGGAGCTCAGAAGTGGAGCTAGTTTTAAGAAAAACTATTAACTCTTACTGTAATACAGTTGAGGTTGTTAGAGTTGTGGGAACTGGAATGGGCTGACACTGGATGGTCTAAGTTACAGATATAAACTGTTTTACCGAGTGTGCTGGGTGAGTGGTAACGCTCTGGCTTCGCATTCGGGACGACACGGGTTCGAATTCCTGTCCAAGCATCCAGATTTTGGTTTTTCATGGTTTCCTCAAATCACTCCATGCGAATGCTGGTAGTCTTCCTCCAAAAGGCCATGGCCAAATTCCTTCAAGTTCCTTCCCATTCCTTGTGACCAGTCCTTTTCCACCTCTAATGACCTTGATGTTGACAAGGTGTAAAGCCATAAGCAATATACAGGGTTCTTCAGAATCATGAATATACAGGGTGATTCACGAAGATAGGCAAATATTTTAATATGTTATTCTACAAGTAAAACTAAAGAAAAACATTCATATAAACATAGGTCCGCAAATGTTTAGTTACGGAGTTACGGCTAATAAAAGATTTTGCCTGAAATTTCGCAACATTGCTAATATGAAGCCATTGCAAAACGGTATGAGGTTACAGTAAAGCACGATTTCCATTTGTTTTGTTGTTATTGATTTGGTGAATGTAATAAAACAAGTCCCAGACGTGTATCTGCAGTAGTTGTCCAGAAATTCCAGAAAAGCAAAGAAATACTTTGGGAAAATTTGTAATTTATTAACTACTTGGCCCAATTTTTAAAAAAAAAAATCCGGACAATTTCACAAAGTTTTCAACAGAAGTTGCAGAGAATTTAATTTTGGAAAATGATAGTAATAAAGTTAGCTAAAACAGTATGAATGTGTCAGATAATCTGCTTTTATTAATACCATAGCTAAGTGTTAAGGAAGTTGTACAGTGTACATACAATTTCACAATAAATGTTCAAAAATGTCTCCACCGAGTTCAATGCATTTAGCTGCACGTGTATGAATAGATTTGTACAAATATATAAACAACCAGCCACGCCAGTCTCCAGCAGATCTCAGTCTGTAGCAGAATCGGTAGACGGCCCCTGAAGAAGACCTAAGCCTTGGTCGAAACGTTGGGAAGAAGAAGGAGGAAGAGTATTTCAACACAGCATTAATCCCATAAGCAATTTATATTAATATGATAGCTGCGAAAACGGCAAAATATTTTATTAATATCCTTTAATTCCCAAATACACTGGTGTGAAAAACTAAAGGATGAAAGTTACTTTTGTATCATGTGTCCTTGCCAAGTAATACAGCTCTATGAAACTTGAACCACACATAGATATAACTGCTATAATATGGTACAGGAGGCAACTGTGAGACATACAGAACTAACACTTGTACAGAGACAATAAGTTGTCTCCTGACATTAAAAAAAGTAGGTACATGGAACTTAAAGAGGTATGTGATCACCTTGGACAGTGATGCATTCTCTCATGATGGCCACAAAGATGGCAAAGGCTTCTTGTGGTACAACGTTCCATTCTTCCACCCACAAGGTTGACAACTGTTGGATGACCATTGGTGCATGTAGACATGCTGCAATGCATTCCACACATGCTCAAAGGAATTTAAGTCTGGAGAATGGGCAGGCCATTCCTTTCGAATTTTCTCTCATTTCAAGAGAATGCCTGCACTGTTCAATATTGTAATGCATTTTCATCAATAAAAAATAAGTCAGTACTGAATCCAAACCTGAAAAGATGCACGAAGGGAGGGAGTACAGTGTCACAATAACATAGACTAGTGAGTGTACTGAGTTCAAAGATTTGGAAGTCGGTTCACCATGAAACATTATGCCTCCCCACACCATAACATTTGTACCAGTAAAACAATCATGTTCAACAATGTTTCTGGGTGCATTATGTGTTCCCACCTCTTGAAGAGGGTATGTCCAAATCACTATTTAGATTTAATCTGCTCTCATCTGAGGAGAACACGCAATCCCACTCCTTGTTGGTCCAGTTCTGATGCTTTTGGCACCATTGCAAACAGTGTCGGCAATATATGGGTGTCAATGGAAAACAATATAATCATCATCAAGTAAAGAGACCACACCATGTAGTCACCATGCCACTGTGGAGTGAGAGATTGTATTCCTTACAGTATTTTTAATTTAGTTACAATTACACCCGCTTGTTGCCTGTTGCATAATGTAATGGTCCTCTGCCACTATAGTTGACCATGGTTGACCAACTCCTCTCTTCTGGGCAGTTTCTGTTGTTCGAAATACTGCCCATGCACATAAAACTACAGTATGTTGTGAGCAAGACTAAACTCTTGTCACACTTTGCCCTTCTTCCAGTTTCTGCCCCATCTGAAGTCCTTCATGTGTTGTCACCGAGCAATGGTGCAATGAAGAACACCTTTAAAGTGCACTGGAACATCTAGATGATTTACATATACTGTCTTGTCCCATTCCTTCAACTGCCTTGTGCTGGGGGGCAGACAAATTTGGCCCCATCATCTTGCTGACCTCGTGACGTAATTTCCAGCTTTCTGCTCACTAGTAGGAAACTTCTAGCAACATGCTTCCACACTTTCATTCATTTCCACCAAGTAGTTAATATGTTATCTTAGTTTATCTATCTCATCCTTAAGTTTTCACACCATTGTATATTCTCAGATACATGGCACTGTGGGTTCACATGTATTTTAGATTTGGACTCACAGTGAAAACCACCTCCTAGACTTCAGTTCCTTTAACGACAGCCATTTCATCAACTTCACCTAGCCTCCTTACTCTCATGCACACATCACATTCCTCAGTGTGGTTATTGCTCTTTAGCAAGGTACCCTTCACACCTCAATTGACATCAAGACCACTAACTTAAAGCAATATATACACCACGATAGTTGTCATCCCTTCCGTACCAAATGTTCCAATCCCTGTAGCATTGCCGTTTGTGACAAAGCATCTTTTCTGATGAAGAATCCCTTACCAGGTAGGTAAAGTTCATATTTCCCACTGCCATTTCATTGATCTATCAGTAAAACAGTTTTTCTTGCTACTTCCCAACCTGCACACAACTACTTGCATCCTGTATCTCTAAAAACCACGATCTGGCCTCTAATTCGGGAGGATGTTAGTTCGAATCCCCGTCTGGGCATCCAGATTTGGGCTTTCCATGGTTTCCCCAAATCACTCCAGGTTAATGCCAGGATGCTTCCTTCAAAAGGTCATGGCCGAATTCCTTCCTATTCCTTGCCCCCAACCTTTCCCCTCTCTAAAGACCTCACTGTTAAGAGACGTTAAGCAGTTAAAAAATAATCTAAAAACCAACCATAGTACTTACTTTATCCCTCAATTCACTCCAGGTCTCAATTCCATTTCCTAGATCCTGCAATATGAGCATGATT
>CM061914.1:94970995-95111286 GCA_031002005.1 Vandiemenella viatica
TTAGAATATGTGAAGCAGATAATTGAGGACGTGGGTTGTAACGGGTATGTAGAAATGAAGAGGTTAGCACAGGATAGGAAGGGACGGAGGATTGCATCAAACCAGTCTAAAGACTGACGACAGCAAAAAAAAAAAAAAAACTCATAGAAATCAAACAAAACATAGTTGAGAAAAATCAAACAGTAATAAAGTCTGCTGATGTAGTGTTAATATTATTTGAAATAGAATTGTTTCATTCCATAATTTTATTCTTAGTAATGTATGATATTTTTAATTTATTTTTGAACATATCTCCTATAATGTTTTATCCCCATATTTCCTAATAATGGATACATCGCTAATTAAATTTATTAGAATGGTGACTCTTTATTCTGCCAAATGTATTGTTCTTCTAATACCCATCATTTCACATCAATGTTATTTAGTTATTAAACTTTCTCAGATCAGCTGTTATATTTAAATTGCAGATGGAATGACAAAGTCCATGGAAGAACTCAAGAATCATTTTACATTTGGATCGAAGACCCAGACAACAATTACCTTCATCACTGGGAGCTGTTTATCATCACTAAGAAGCAGGTGAAAACAGAGTCCATGTTATCATCGTCAAACAGAGTTATTTATTTATTTATTTATCAATCTTGTTCCATGGATCCCTGCTGAGGAAGTACCTCTGGGATGTGAAACATGTCATTGTTGATACATATACACATAATATGAGTCATATCATAGTAAATATATATACATACATATTTTACAAATACAAGAAATAATAATAAACATACATTTTTGCAACTGAGTTTTGTAAATGTCATAATGAGTACAATTAATTATTTTCTTCAAATTCTTGAATGGAGTAGAAGGAGTTGCCAATAAGATAATCTCTAAGTTTTTGTTTGAATACATCTTTATTATCTGAAAGCTGTTTTATACGATTAGGTAGTTTATTAAACAGATGTATCCCAGAATAATTAACTCCTCTTTGTACTAATGACAGAGATGTTTGTGTTTTATGCAAGTTATTTCTGTTTCTTGTATTGAAACTGTGTACCTGTGAATTAGGTGTAAACAGGTTAAAATTTTCTATGACAAAGCTCATGAGAGAATATATATACTGAGAACACATTGTAAGAATATTGAGTTTCTTAAAGAGTTGTCTGCAAGAAGTTCTTGGTTTTACCCTACACAGAAACCTAATAGCTCTTTTCTGTGCTATGAAAACTTTTTTACTTTGTGAAGAGTTTCCCCAAAAAATTATGCCATATGACATTACTGAATGAAAATATGAGTAGTACACCTGTTTCATTAATTCTAGATCTGCTGTTAGAGAAAGTGTTCATATTGCGAAGGTGGCACTACTTAACTTTGTCAGTAGTGTAGTGATATGATCATGCCAACAGAGTTTCTGATCTATTTTAATGCCAAGAAATTTTATACTCTCTGTTTCTAAGATTGTGTTGTTTTTATAGTTTATACATATATCTGGCTGTGCATAGTTTTTTGTTTTAAACCTAATATAATGTGTTTTTTCAAAATTTAATTTTAATGAATTTGCCTTAAACCAATTTGCTACTACTCTAAGTACTTCATTTACATTAAATTCTATAGTACTGTTTGGTGTCTTACGCACAGTCAGGTTAGTGTCATCTGCAAATAAAACACTCTTGACTTTGTCGGATAAATTTCCTGGAAGGTCATTGATGTATAACAGAAAGAGGAGGGGACCTAAGACAGAGCCTTGTGGAATTCCATGTTGTGCTCAAGTACAGTATAATGCATAACTGCAGTATTAATAGAAATACATTGAACAATGAATGTATCAGTTACGGAATTACTATTTAAAGCCTTTTTGCCAACCAAATGTCAACCCCTCTTTACATTATGAATCTTGCTTAGATGGATGAAACACTGGCGAGTGAATGATTGCTGGTATCAGAAGTCGTCCACTGCTTGCCAGTGGATAAGCAAGAAGGGGTCCGGGGTACCCTCTTTTCAATTGTGGTTGAAAACCACCACTAAAACCGGATGAATCAGAAATCATGACATGGAGGTGCAGAACACAACAACAACAACAACAACAACAACAACAACAAAATTGTATTAAAGACATATAGGGTATCCTTAGTCCACATGATCCTCTCAAATTACTTAAAGATTGATGGCTTATTTATGCATAAAATAATCCTAAAATTAGGTCTCCAAGTTGTGACTACTAAAAACTGAATGGTTAGAAACATTTTATGAATTGAAGCATGGACGCAAAAGGGGCTGGTGTGCAAATGCCAGGTACGAGTTTCGTGACCCTGTGGTACCCAAGCTGGAAATTGGTGAGCACCACAAGTTTCCCACTCTGTAAGCTCCTTGCAAGCACTTCAATGACTACCATAGGGCATGATGGTGGAACGTTGTATGTCTTGGATACTGGGGATCTAGTCTTCAATGCCCAGATCACGAGGATGGTACATACCTCTGATAAACTTCTTATCATTGAGGTTTGACGCATGCCGAGAAGGTGTATGTGTGGCGAGGCCAACCACTCACTAGTGTGATACCTCAGGGGCACCTACTCACTCCTGTTGTATAGGGCCTGGTGTCATAATGGGGATTACGTGTCACTTGACCTTTATCATCCATATTCGTGGTGCCAAAAATTAAATCTAACAATAATGGTATTGGTGAGCCACAGAATAATTCAAACACCTATAATTCTAAAAAGCTGACCCAAAACTGGAAAATAAAATTGTAACTGAATGGCTTGCCCATCGAAAAATGCTTTTGGCAGTATGCACAGGAAGGATGGAACCTTTGAAAAGGTATTCCCTTTCTATATCTCAAAAGGCTTATTTTATTTTGTAGGGACTAGATACTGCTGCTGGAAACATCCACCAGTGAGAAGTCTTCCCTAATCCTTAAGTGTGAGAAGCTCAGTAAGTTCACAGCAAGCTCCATAAACACCTCTGATGGATTCAGTGAATGAGGAACTCCTCCTGGAATAGAAACCAAAAAAGTGGTTGGAGTCCTTCAGATAACACGGAGGGTAAATGGCAGTACTGAGAATACTGCCAGCTTTGTACTATCATTCATAGAGCATGTTTGAAATCAATAAAATTTCACCAAATTACAATAAACAAAAAAGCAATAACCATCTCAAATTATCTATCCAAATTTTTTATTAACAAATTATACTCTGTAAATTTTAATGTTAAACAAAAGCAAAATAACTCTTTTGTTGTCTAAATTACTAACTTCATTAAAAATATCCACACTTAACAGTAAATAATACTAATTACATTAAAATAATGTACACACAACATGTTTGTACTTGAACATTTTGATTTGTAATTAACTGAATCAAAATTCCCAGAAATACACGACACTTGATGCTAAAATGTTCATTCTCTCATTCAAATTCATTTAATTATTGGACAAACCATTGCAGTTCCTGCATAATGCATAGTATTCGTTCGTTTATCAAATCAAACTCACATATATCCAACAAATGCGATTAACAAAATGAATTTGTGAGTAATGTTTTGGTACTTCTGAGTCAGGTGACGTACTCCATACTCAGTAATCTAATCTAATTCTGTGTGGCCGGAAAGACCTGGTGACAGGGTTTCTATTGGCTGCGCATTCCGACCCTGTCGTAGCCACCTTAACCTAACTCGGCAATCCTGCTGAGTACAGGGGACCTACAGTTTAACGTGGAATCCGAACCACGGAAGCGTTCTGGTGTTCTTCACATCACACAGCTAACTATGCCAGAGGTGAAGGTCAGGTTAAGTGCCTATGAAAATCCCCGCCGAGACAGGGATTCGAACCGGGGACCTTTCGATCTCCAGTCAGACGCCTTAACCACCGAGCCACCAGACGGGTGCTACTCAGTAATAAATACATATGATTTGCTACAGCTCTAGTCATTCTACACTCCGATTTTACTCAAGACTTTCAAAGCTAGTTACATTAACTTGAATGTACACCTATGTGTCCTGGATCCAATGCTCTGTTTTCAGTGCCAAATATTAAAACATACATTAGTTTTATAGAAGGGCAACCCCACTTTGTGCCAAGTATGGTGAGGGGCACATGAACCAGCAACTGTACTAAGTTGTACCATGTCTGGAGCAAGGAGCATATCTTGAAGAGAAGAGGTTACAGGAGCTGAAAACTAAAGGTCAGATACTATACATTGAAGCAAAGAAATGAGTTAAGGCACTTGCCCCATCCGTCTTCACAACCAGGTTCACAAAAACATTATCAACTCAGATCAGGAAAGAAAGTGTTGTTACTCAGATGTCCATTTAAGACATAAGCATAAGCACAATGTGCTCTTTCAAATCTAAATGTGGTGCAAAATCTGTTCAGAACATCCAAGACTGTGGATGTTGCATGCAACACACCTGCAACCCCAACCACTCCAGTAGCAGTTAACAAGGCGTTATCAGCAGCTTCATGATCAGTTGTAACTGCTAAGACTGTCATAGGAGCATAAGAGCAGTTAAAACACCAGCTGCTGTGGCAGCAACAATACCCATAAAAACCACAAACAGTAATCAAACAAAAAAAAACTCTGGATCCAAAGTTCCTTGAGATGGGCCCATCAAAATTTGTTGTGTCCTCATTCTTGTAGCCTCCAGAGCTACTCATCCCTTTGATGAGAACTACCAAAAAAAAAAAAAGACACATGTGGATGAGACATCTAATGAAGTGGAAATGTCTAGAGATACATCAGACACTGAAATGCTGCTGGAGGAACCAAAATTCATTTCTCGGCAGGATGAGTTTGATTGTGGTTCTTTTACAACTGCTAATCTTAGAACTGTGTTACTTTTTATGTTTGTATCTAGTTGGCCTTTTTACAGCCAGACATTTTGTTGTTTTAACCTTTATTTAATTTGGTTGGCCTTTTTTTGGTAATATTTTAGTTTTTTGTGGCCCTTTTTAGAAGTTTACATTATTTTGCTATCTGTATGGATGACCTTTTTACAGTCGTTCACACACACTATAATTTTGATCCATTTTAAGCAATGATGGTTTTTTGTTAGGATGCTAATAACTAAGAAATTAATGCACCACAGAGCCAAAATAATATTAACAGTGACAACCTATAAAATATTTGGCAGAGTGGTATTGATTCTTAATGGATTGGTTGCTTCTTTACAGCCAACAATTGTAGTGCTGTGTTTTTACTATTTGTAGTTTTAACATTTTTTTTGTTAGGTTTGCTTTTTTATATATCTGACTGGCTCTTTTACTGCCAACCAGACATTTTTTTGATTTAAAGTTTGTTTAATCCAACTATCATTTTACAGCCAACCAGTTATTTTTTGTTACCTTTTAAATCTTTGTAACCTTTTTACAGCCATCGTTTTATTATTTTGATGTCTGTGTGACTGACCATAGTTGGCCATAACTACTTTAATTAGATGTAAGAACGAAGACTTTCCCGGCGTATGACTGCAATGTAGACTTCACGGGTGTACCGCCGGATAGTGTTGACTACATTGTACTTTAATTAGGTTTATTTTTAATCTGTATGGCATGAAACATCGGGTGGATAGTGCAAACAAAGAAACTGCTGGTTAGGCACTGAAAATAAGATAGTATAGGGAAAAATAACCTGTGACTTGCCACAGACAAAGGAAGGAGAGGTTCCACCTCCTTCATGACTTGTTATTAACTGAAATATTATGCATTTTCTGTGAGTCTTTTATTTTGTTGTAATTGATGGTTAATTTTCCTCATCGTATCTTATGTAGAATTAAACATCAGTCATTTTGGAAAGCTTATGGAAAGTAGTCATTGCTTACCATAGTTAATACAGAACTACCAGAAAAAGGAAACCTCATAAGAACCTATGACATCTCAGTCGTCACCACAAACTTGAAGTAATCCAGAAGTAATCCTGAAGTAATTCTCGAATTGTTCTCAAATAATCATCTCGAGCAGCTAGTTAATGAACCTACGCGGTGTCATAACGGTAGCGAAAATATTTTAGATCTGCTGGTTACCAACAGGCCAGAATTATTCACCGAAATTTCAACGACCACAGGTATAAGCGATCACAAAGCGGTAATTGCAACTATCAGACTAATGACCAAGTGAAAAAGGAGAAAACGGCGGATTGAATACAAATTCAGTAAGGCCTCTAAGGAGTGTTTTAGAACCTACCTGAGGAATAATTACCATAACTTCAAGTCAACAAAAGACACCGTTGAAGAGATGTGGCATCGATTTATACGAATAGTCAGGGAAGGTATGGTTATCGATGCAGGTTCACAAGTAGATGCAATTTTTTTAGATTTTCAGAAAGCCTTTGACTCTGTGCCACACAAATGGGGAGGATGATCCACCGTGGTACACATGCGAAGTCAAAAGATTACTCAAAAAACAAAGGAGGATACACGCACGCTCAAGAAGGAAGGGGTGTCGCAGTGATGTAGAAACCTTAGCTGAGTTAAGGGGACGTATTAAGAATGTAATGCGTGAGGCGTTCAACGATTTTCATTCCAACTCTCTCTCTAAGAGTCTCACAGAAAACCCAAAGAAATTCTGGTCGTATGTACGAAAAGTCAATTGCACCAATAGCAATATACCAGCACTAATTCGTGAAAGTTCAGAGGTTAATGAAAGCCGCGATAAAGCTAACGTACTAAATACTGTATTCAAAAATTCATTTACTGATGAAAATAAGGATAGTGTTCCCGTTTTCCCACTCCGTGTCAAGTTGGTGATGGAATCATTACGGATAGATACTGCAGGTATCATAAAGCAATTAGAGCTCCTGAAATGGGGGAAAGCACCGGGCCCAGATGGAATTCCAGTAAGAATAATTGCAGAATATGAGGCGGAAATCGGCCCATTTCTGTCTGATATATTCAGTAAATCATTAGAAGAGCGAAAAGTACCTTCAGACTGGAAAATCGCGCAAGTAACTCCAATTTTCAAGAAAGGTGATCGAAGTGATCCTGGAAATTATCGTCCAATATCTATAACATCTGTTTGTAGTAGAGTTATGGAGCATATTATATGCTCGAACATTATGAAATTTCTAGATGATAATAATTTGCTTACAACAAATCAACACGGATTTCGGAAGAAAAGATCATGTGAAACACAGCTGGCCCTATTTACACACGACGTAATGAAAGTTATCGATGCAGGTTCACAAGTAGATGCAATTTTTTTAGATTTTCAGAAAGCCTTTGACTCTGTGCCACACAACCGCCTTTTAGCGAAGCTACGAGCGTACGGTATATCGGATCAGCTTTGTGGATGGATAAAGGATTTTCTAACTGGTCGGTCGCAGTATGTCGTCGTTGAAGGAGAAAGTTCTTCTAGTCTAGATGTTACATCGGGGGTACCTCAAGGAAGTGTAATAGGACCACTTCTTTTTTTAATTTTTATAAACGATCTCTGAGACAAAGTGAAAAGCCTTTTTAGATTGTTTGCTGATGATGCGGTTATTTATAGGGAAGTAAGGAATTTGGCCGATTGCTTAGAAATTCAGCGTGATCTGGATATTATTTTGGCATGGTGCGCTGAGTGGCAACTTACGCTAAATTGTAAAAAGTGCAAGACAATGAGCATAACTAACAAAAAGAATCCAATTGTTCAGAAATACGAGTTAAACAATTCAGTTATTGATATGGTCGATTCTATGAAATATTTGGGAGTAACAGTACAAAGGAACATGAAATGGGACTTACACATTAATTTGTTGGTAGGTAGAGCAAATTCTAGGCTGCGATTCATAGGTCGAATATTGAAAAATTGTAATGAACAAACAAAGGAGATAGCATACAAATCTCTTGTGCGTCCACATTTGGACTATTGTTGTGCCATTTGGGATCCGTTTCGTAAGGGGTTGATCGAAAGTATAGAGAAAGTACACAGAAGAGCCGCTCGATTCGTGACCGCTTGCTACAGTCCTTATGAAAGCGTCACAGAACTGATTAGTAGACTAGGCTGGGAGTCTCTGGTAGATAGACGACGCACATTTCGTTTAAACTTATTGGTAAACATGCGTACTCCCACTTTCACTCACGAGTGTAGTGAAATACTTCGTCCACCAACCTATTTGAGCTGGAATGACAGGATAGATAAGATTAGAGAAATAAGGTGCCGCAATGATTCTTATATGAATTCTTTTTTCCCTCGTACCATTAGGGATTGGAATGCACAACAAAGAGATTAGCTTTGGTGCTGAACACCCTCTGCCACCCACAATTTTGTGAATTGCAGATTATATATGTAGATGTAGATGTAGATGTAGATGAAGTTTGAGAAAATTTATTATGTCCCTACTAGACTTGGGGAGGAATGATTAGCACAATATGAAATCTCACTGCTGCATATATACCACCTATTATAATCTCAGTTTTTGGGTGAATTGTGTTTACAAATGTAGTACTGTTCCCATACTCATGAAATGAATAACAAAAAATAATGTACCATAATGCTTAGGCAATTTACAGATAACTTAAGAACACTCATTAATCTCTCTGTAACAGTGATTGGGATAACTCCTTCCACATCAAACAAGTTTTGGCAACATGTTCATTCAAACAGAATTTATTTAATTTATTTCTTACTAAATACTTGTTTTCACATAGGTTGCGTGTTTGAACAAATAGATATTTTCTGATCATAGCCTTTAGCAACGACCCTCAAGCCTTAACGTCTCACATTTACTCAACCTAGCTGGTACCTAAATTTCCCAACTTGCCCTAATCATGGCAGCCCAACAAGTCCCTGACAACAGAAAATATTAGTTACAGTTCAGTTTTTGCTACAAGTTTCTTCCCAGTTCTTGAATTTGTATTCCATTTCCTATTGAATGACAAATGATTCCTTTGATCTTGCTTTGATATGGGAATACTTTTTGTCAAAATTCATTATTCCCCTCCCCCCCCCCTCCCCTTGATCATTGCTAAATGCTTAGTCTCTGTGATCATTCCTTCTACTCATGCTTCAGTCTTTTACAGCAAATAAAATTCTAGTACTTGCAACATATAGTCTGTTTGTCACCTTTGTTATTCTTTCTACTGCAAAGAAATTTGCCATCAAAGATCACGTTAGTTATGACTCTTTTCATCTACCAGGTTAAGTGGTTAGTAGTACTGTGACTTTTCTGTTACTTGGATAAATGGTCATATGGAAGCACACTTGTTTGAAACTGAATCTCTCTTTTCTCTGCCTGCCCTTTTCCTTTATGTCTCCTGGCAAGAAAGTCTCCTTAGTTCTGTGAATCTGTGTTTCCCTGTTAGTCTCCATGTTCTATGAATCTGTGGTACCCTGTTATGGTGAATAGTGTCTTCTTTCTTTGAAGCTAACTTTAAAACAGGAAAAGTGTAAGCGTGAGAGGCTTTAAAATTTTTTGATTAATTCAGTATTGGTCTATGTTGTTTAGAGTGCATAAATATTATTCTAAGGTGTGAAAAACATTACATTATAACTTTCCATAGGTGGTGAAACGTGAACCACAAGAACTTGTGATGACAATTCCTTTGGCTGAGCCCCTGCCTTCTCAGTACATTGTTCGAGCAACCAGTGACAGGTGGCTTGGCTCCTCAACAATGCTGCCATTAACGTTCCAGCATCTTATCTTGCCTGAGACCCATCCTCCTCACACAGGTATTCTTTTCTACCCATAATTGAAAAACTTTAAAACATTTTATTATTTGTGTATGAAAAATAAAACTATGGTATTACATGGTATCATTCTGTTGGAAGTGAAACTTCTTTTGTATGATTATTTCTCAGCTTTACATTTGTTTAGTTGCAATCATAAAAATAAAGTAATATTTTAGATCTTGGTCCCTAAATTTACATATTATTTTTCTTTTTTATGCTCCCCAAGGTCATCTTTTTATTAGAGTGAGGTAAATTACTCAGACAATTTAATAAATATATGAAATATATTTGAATTATTTGTTAGTTGAAATAACATTTATATCACTTAAGGATCTGATGGCATTGATCAACAATGATTTCTAGACTTAAAAACTGATGGGATAGTTTTCCACAGAACATTATTTTATTCATACTTAAGTTTGTCTCCAATTTTTCACAATTATCTTGTTCCATGTATATATAAAGTATATAAATCAGGAATCTATTATAGACTACAATTTACTCCATTCGACCAGCTGCTGCTTTGTTGTTACTGTAAAACAATCTATCAGATTTAAAAACTCAAAACACAGTAATTACAAGGTGATGCGGGGGGAATGTTGTGGAATTGCTACTCTTTGTTTCATTAAATGGTGCGAAGGAAATTTCACTCAAAATAAAAGTAAATGTGTGAATATTATTTTTTTATTATTTACTTTTTCTGTATTCAAGAAAACTGTATTTATAATTTACTTATTTGAAAAAAGACATAGGAAAAGTGTTATGTTCTAGATCTGCTGCCCTTGCAACCTCTGCCTGTAACAGCTCTGAAAGATCCCAAGTTGGAGCAACTATACAAGTTCACTCATTTTAATCCCATCCAGACACAGGTTTTCCATTGCCTGTATCACACCGATAATAATGTACTACTGGGAGCACCCACTGGCTCAGGAAAAACGATATGTGCTGAAATCGCCATGTTTCGTGTCTTCAGGGAATATCCTGGTCAAACAGTAAGAACATGATTTTTATGCAAGATAGTCATTAATATGTTGTATTTTTTTTTAATATATATATATATATAATTATGGTTCTTGAATTTAACTTTGTGTCAAAACTCTAGATTTAAAGTTGAACTAAAAGTTTTCATTCATTTGAAGATTTTTCTAACCTTAAAATAATGACAAAACTCTCTGAAGCAATCAGAAATTTTATACTTCTTTGTAAAGCATGTAATTTTACATGTGGCCATTTCAAACTTATGAGTACTGTTACTTCAATCCAATCTATTATGTAGTATAATTTATTCTGCATTAAATTTATCAAATGTGTGTAAATATAGAGCATACAGTTCCAGTAATAATTTTAGAAAAACTCTTATTTTGTTTAAACACTGTACATGATGTTTTTCTTTTGCATATTACAATTTTTCTGTATAAATATTTACTTGTTTAGAGAATGTCCGTTTCAGGTATTCATTGGACTAAAAGATGGAAACAAAATTTGCTAGGTGAACTGGTTGCTGTATATGAAAGCTTTGTGTGTTTCATGGTTAAGAGTAAAAGGAACAACTAAAAGATTTACAGATTTACTGTGATGTGTGCTCCCCACCTTACTGCCTCTGTTCCCTTCCTCACTGAACATACCTTAAAACGTATGTTATGTCCTTGTATTATGTGGCTGGAAGTAACAGTCTGAGAGTTAAATATGGAGAATTATCTAAATTTTTTAGAATTATTTTCTTCTGCTTCCTAGGTAGTCTACATAGCTCCACTGAAAGCTCTTGTTCGTGAACGTGTTGATGATTGGCGGATAAAGCTAGGACAGCGACTGGGTAAGAGTGTGGTTGAGCTAACAGGAGATGTAACTCCTGATGCACGAGCAATTGCAGCTGCAGATGTTGTGGTCACAACACCTGAGAAATGGGATGGTGTTAGCCGTAGCTGGCAAACAAGAGGATATGTCCGTAAAGTTGCACTTGTTGTTATTGATGAAATACATTTACTGGGTGAAGATCGTGGACCAGTTCTAGAGGTGAGGAAATATTGTTACTGATATTTTCAGGGGTAAATTTTTGTTAAAGTAATTCAGTGTTTGATTTCAGTATGCATGGTGCACTATATAGAGTAAAAGAATATTTGGTTTTCTTTTTTTTTTATTATTTTAGTCAAAACATAAAATATATTTTTCTACACTGTGTTCTACATCTTTCAGATTTTGCAGTGCTGTTAGTTAACACATTTGATATCAGAGGAAAATTAAATGGAAAAGGTTTATGGATAGTATACTCATTATTTGACAAAGTTGGAGAACTGAGGGCTGAGATGACAGAAAACAACAAACTGAACAAAATTGTACAGTATTTCATGTGACATAAAACACACGAAACCTTTTCTTGTGCACAGATTGAAGTCATTGTTGACAACAGGAGACAATATGGAAGTAGTGTTGATTTGAAGCTGTTTCAGTCATTTAATAAGGGAAAGTTTCATGCATGTGCATCTGTTAACATTGCCATGCATTTCTCAGTTGTGGAAAATGTTACCCAAAATATTGTTTAATTGTGTTTATTTTCTTTTGTGTCATGGGTTTACTTGAACTATTCTTTTTAATATTTAAAATTAAATACTGTATTAATATATATTTATATGGACAGGACAGATAAAGTACACCCAACACTCGCCAAAGCTGAAGGGAGGAGGGCAGCAGCAACACAAAACAACACACAAACACAGAAAAACAATATTTCGTGCAAACACCATTTTTCTATGAGTGGCTGCGTTGAACGCAGGGCTTGCGCAAGCTCAACCATGTACTACTGCTAACTTGAAAAAGGTTGTTTACCTGAAATATTGTTTTTTCTGTGTTTGTGCGTTGTTTTGTGTTGCTGCTGCCGCCCTCCTTCCTTCAGCTTTGGTGAGTGTTGGGTGTATTTTATCTGACCTGTCCATATAAATATTGACTAACGGCAGTTCTTTTCTTCCATTGTTACCAATAAATATTGTATTAGATTGTTTAAAATTACAGTGCAGAACAGTAACAATTCTAGAATAATACCATCTTCTGGGTAGACAAGGATACACAAAACCAGAATTAAAACAAGAAAAAAAAATTACAAAATAAATATCAGTTTGATATAAGAACAGTAAACCTGTTTGATTATAGTTGTCAGGAAAATTTGATTAAAATCACTAAATTGACTTATTCCATAGCAATCAAAATTGGACATGGCACATCAGAAAATAGAGTACAAACTGATATATCAAATTTGAGACAGGTGGAATTATGTAGAATGTGATGCTGTAGGTGGTTCTGTAATCGAAAGTGATTGACATAAACAGAGATCTGATGACATGAGGAGTGACCTTCATGGTAACAATAATAAAGTAATGCATTATTGGCAAGACAAATGCTCTAAGGCCGCGTTTACACGATGTGAGTTGACTGGAACGACAATTGACCGGACCATCAATGGTGGGGGTAAGAGAGTGGACAAGCATACTAGTAATAGTTACAAGACAGTGAGGACAGTTCTCTACTCCTACATTGTGATCTTATTGAAAATAGTATGTCCATATTACAGAAAGGAATTAACATCGTAGCTAATTTATTGATTATAATGTTGAATGATATGAATAATAATAAAATAAAACATAGAAAAATGATAGAGTAGATATTAAAAATAAATCCCTTAAATGCCTCAACGCCTTTTTAAAAAAATAAAGTTGCTAGTGAAAATATAGAGTTGCATCATTTAAGACTAACTGTATCTCGATTTGAAGAGCTATTGTGAAATATTTTTTTCCGATACATAAAAAATGACACTGCTTATAAGCAATTTTTTTGATAGTAGAGTCTCTAAAATCCTTGTTCTTATAATTTTTATTCATAAAATTCCATGGAATTTCCTCACTTTCATGCAGTTCTAAAGATTTTAATGCCTCTGCTTCACTCCATTTACAAGGCTTGTTATTTGTCGCCATCTTCATTGTTGAACTCGCACGCCAAAAGTTGGTCGTGAACTGAGTCCACTATCCTCAGTCAACTGTCTGTCTTGTACCTGTTTACATGAGTAGAGTGGACTGTCCCGTGCTGCGCACGCAGCAAGACATTACACTCGTTCCAGTCAACTCGCATCGTGTAAACGGGGCATAAGTGTATTTGAAACTGGGCAAATTATTGGGAATGAGTCATTCCATCATGGAAATCGTGCAAGCATTAGAATTTTCACATGTTGCTGTGTTAAAGGTATGACTATGTTGTTCCTGCAAAATCATCCCTGCCAGGGCCAGCTGACATGGACAAAGTTATATATGTGAATGGAATCATCAAGGCCATCTTGTGTTGTAACAACCACAGTGCACAAATCGCTTGGCAATTTAAAACTGGTGTGTGCGCAAATACTTCATCTAGAAGCTCTCTTTGGGTGGTAGAAGCTGTTGTTCCTGGAGGATACCTCTGCTGACTAAATGTCATTACTTGTAAGATTACCATGAGTACAGGAACATCACAACTAGGTTGTACAAATGTGAACACATGTTGCCTGGGCAATGATTTGAGATACATGTTGGTACACACTATTGGCAGGGTCCAAGTATGGTGTGTGCACCATGTAGTAATAGATCTTTCTTGTCCGCAGAGTATTCTACAAGGAGATGAATGAGGCGAAACTATTTACATGGACTGAAATGGAACTCCATGATACATATGGCATTAACACTAAAGTTCAGTGTTGAAGAGTTCTCCTTGACAACTACGTCCTCTTGTCTTTTTTCTTCTTTTTTTCTGCATCATTACTTTGGAAACCTCTTCATTCAAAAATACAGAGGATTAACAATCCATCAATGTGAACTTGCTTACTTGGTCAGCAAAGTCACATGACTATCCCATCAAGTACATCTGAGATTCTGTCAGAAGAGATGTTTGAGCCTCTGATTGCCTTTCTTGTTAACTGTTAAACATTGTTTAAGGGTCTTCTCAGTGCTTTGAGTCCTTTGTCAAGCCTTTGCAGAGATGAATTGCCACCAACCTAAAGGCAAAAGGTTGTGTTACATGATACTATACTGGTATCACTTATTCAGTTGCTGTTCAGTGTACAACTGTTGATCATTGTAATATGTTGGTGTTTCCAGTAAGTTAAGAAGATATGTTACAGGACATGTACAGATTTTTGGTGGATACTTTTGACATTTTCCTAACCGAAGAAAAAGCGAAAGAAATACAACAACTGCAAATGTTTTTAGTATTTACAGAGGAATAATTTGACAAATAATTTATAATGTGAGGTGCATTAGGCATTGAAAGCCATCAGAGAAGTCACTTATATGTAAACAATGAGACATATTACAGGTAATATCCAATTATAGATTTGGAAATAGAATACAGAACATTTTGCAGATTGTATGTGCTAGTTGTTTGGAAAGTTTCCTGTTGTTATTGACAAATTTAGTGAACAAATTGACAGGTGTGTTGTAGCTGGTTTAAAAAACAGTTGGATAGAAAGAAAAACAACTGGTGTGTGTATCAGTGCATATACATCCATGAAGCGAAACTTCTATGGGTCATTTTTGTGTATTTTTCTTGTTTATCCTTTGAAGAAAAACAACGATTAGTTCAGTGAATTTTACTAAAAATGACCTGTAATCGAATTAACATCAAATAGTAGCAAAAAGAGATTCATGGAGAAAATACACATATTTTCTCCACTCGGAGATCAGACTCACGGCCTTTTGTATACTTACCACATTCATCAAACCACACAACTATTCGGCTGGCTTAGCAAATATGGCTTTTCTACAGGCATATACACACAATTTAAAATGTCACAGCTTTTATCTTGATTTCTTGTAAGGGAAGGCAACCAGGACGAATGTATTAGGGTAAGATACTGGGAGTGTTATCCTATAAATTATTGTTCTCTGATTCCAATTTCCACACCAAAATCCTTCCAAGTTATTCTTGTAAATAAATGAAAATTTAAACAAAAGTTAAGACGCAGTTTGCTAGATTATTAGAGATGCTAGAATGTAAATTATAGAGTATTGTATCGAGCCTTAGTCTGTATTTTGTGTTCCGCCTTTATATTTGAGAACAACTTGAACAAAATTATCTGATAACTGTTCTTACAGTGACAAGAGCAATCGTCAGCAAAATATTTTTTTTAATTTTTTTATTTTTATTTATTTGTTTTTTATTTTATTTTTTTTATTTATTTTTTTGTCAGATAGATATTTAGAGATAGTATGTTGATGATAATGATTATTATTATTATTATTAATCCCAACCATCACCATGAGGAAATCCACAGACATATCCTGAAACTCAAAAACAACAAATCATCTGGGGAGGATGGTATCACTGTGGAACTATTGAAAAATCTTGGACCGAATTCGCTTAAAGAACATTACAAATATCTGGCCGACAGACGCAAATAACCCGAAGACTGGAATTGCACTCTCATTCACCCACTACACAAGAAGGGAGATAAAATGGACGTCAACAATTATCGAGGAATCTTCCTTCTTCAAGCTGCATGCAAAATTCTTTCAGCCTGTCTTCTCAAAAGAGTGCAGGAGCAACTTGGGCCACAAAACTGGCGATTATCAAGCTAGCTTCTGCCACCTGTCGGAGCTGCATAGAACAAAATATTCAACTTAAAAACCACACTAAAATAAAAAGGGTTCCAGTAACAGCATAGCCCAGTCATTTGCTCCTTTTTAGATTTCAAAAAGGCATATGATTCAATCAACCAAGCAAATCCCTCTTCAACATCCTTGAGAGAGCAAGGGCCTTGATCCCAAAATCCTAAACCTCATCAAACAAATACTCACCTGACACAACTCTCCAAAGTTAAATTCATGGGTGAGATATCCGAACTGTTTCAGATCAATACCGGTGTTCGACAGGGTGATGGTCTGTCCCCGATACTCTTCAACCTTGATATGGATAAAGTCATCCGAGAATGGGAGAAAGAACTTAAATACCAAAACTATTGGAAACCCATACAACTCAGACGACACAAGAATGATATTTAAATTTCCCGCCTAGCCTTCAGCAGATGATTATCCATACTAGCAGATATGAGACCACAGCAATTAAACAGATAGAAACTCTCAAAGAATGCACTGAAAAAATAGTCTTACAAATATCCTTCCAAAAACCAAGTTCATCTGCTCAAAACTCCATACTCAAAATCTTACCACAAAATATGGACAAATTGAGAAAGTCCCATTCATCAAGTATCTGGGAGAAATCATCAAACCCATAGGAGGAAAGAATATAGCACAGAAAGTTCACATGCAAAAACTTAGGAGAGCCTATGGTAGACCCTAGAACATCTACAAAATGATCCCATATACACAAAAGTCAGACATTACAACATAGTTATCAAACCTGGATCCCTGTACGCCAGTAAAACTTTAACACTTCGCAGAAAGGTGTCCCAGAAAACATCCTGAAAGAACGCAAAATTATAAGAAAGATTCTTGGCACAGAAAAAAACGGATGACAGATACTGACTTTAATCTCGAAAAGCAATAGAAACATTGTCAAACCTTGCAGCAGACATCAGGAAAAGAAGATTACGATTTTATGAACATATTCACAGACTCCCAGCAACAAGACCCATTCACAAAATTTTGATATACATACGACAGCTAAAAACTCTGCCCTGGGATCAGCAGATCAAAAAAGACCTAGAGAAAGCTCACATAAACTTGTCAGAAATCATGGACATAGACACATACTGACTAAAAATTAACAAATGGCAAGTACCGCCAGAGAATGAAGTCACTAAGAGACCAGGGACAAATTGGACTGATGAAGAAAGAGAATCCATGGAGAAAAAATGAGAGCTGTATGGAAACTCGGAAAATTCAGTCATTAAGGCTGCGTGATCCGACAGGGTCCAGTTGCAGATAATAATAATCATATATATTATTTCTATAAGGTATTTTTTTGTCACAAGCCTATATCTTCCTTCATACTTAACCGAAATCAATGAATGAGGTGTCATTTTAAAGCTTATGGTCTCCACTTTGGTTAAATCGTATTTTAAGCAAGAAAGTTTTCGGAATTCGACCCTTAAAGGGCAAAAATGTAAATTTTTCTAAAATGCTGTTTTCTGTGTTACGAGTCAGTTATCTCCCTGGATACCTATCTGAAACCGTTTTATGAAGTATCGTTTTAAAGATTAAGATCTCCGCTTTAGTGACGTCATATATTAAGCCAGAAAGTTTTCGGAATTCGACCCTTAAAGGGCAAAAGTATCAATATTTTTGCAATGCGTTTTTGTGTCACGAGCGATTTATCTCCCTTAATATCTAACCGATATAGATAAATGAGGTATCATATTAAAGAATAAGGTCTCCGCCATGGTAACATTATATTTTAAGAAAGGAATTTTTCGTAATTCGACCCTTATAGGGCAAAAATGTCACTTTTTCTAAAATGCGTTTTTTGTATCTCGAGCCATTTATCTCCCTGGATATCTAACCAAAATCGATAAATGAGGTAGGATTATGAGGAGTAATGTCTCAGCTTTGTGACATCATATTTTAAGAAAGAATGTTTTTGGAATTCAACCCTTAAAGGAAAAAGTATAAATTTTTCTATAACGCATTTTTGTGTCACGAGCGATTTATCTCCCTTAATATCTAACCGATATAGATAAATGAGGTATCATATTAAAGAATAAGGTCTCCGCCATGGTAACATTATATTTTAAGAAAGGAATTTTTCGTAATTCGACCCTTATAGGGCAAAAATGTCACTTTTTCTAAAATGCGTTTTTTGTATCTCGAGCCATTTATCTCTCTGGATATCTAACCCAAATCGATAAATGAGGTAGGATTATGAGGAGTAACGTCTCAGCTTTGTGACATTATATTTTAAGAAAGAATGTTTTTGGAATTCAACCCTTAAAGGAAAAAAGTATAAATTTTTCTATAACGATTTTTGTGTCACGAGCGATTTATCTCCCTTGATATCTAACCGTATAGATAAATGAGGTATCATATTAAAGAATAAGGTCTCCGCCCGTGGTAACATTATATTTTAAGAAAGGAATTTTTTTCGTAATTCGACCCACTAAAGGCAAAAAAGTCAATTTTTCTAAAATGCGTTTTTTGTGTCTCGAGCCACTTATCTCCCTTGATATATATCCAAAATCGATAAATCAAGTACGATTGTGAGGAATAATGTCTCAGCTTTGCTGACGTCATATTTTAAGAAAGAAGTGTTTGGAATTCTACTATTTAAGGGAAAAGTATAAATTGTTCTACAACGTATTTTTGTGTCATGAGCCTTATATTTCCCTTGATATCTAATCGATATAGATAAATGACATATCGTATTAAAGACTAAGGTTTCCGCCGTGGTAACATTATATTCTAAGAAAGGAATGTTTCGTAATTCGACCCATAAAGCGCAAAAATGTCAATATTTCCAAAATACGTTTTTTGTGTTTCGAGCCATTTATCTCCCTGGATTTCTAACCAAAATCGATAAATGAAGTAGGAGTATGAAGAGTAATGACTGAACTTGGTGACATTATATTCAACCTCACTATTCATCGCATTTTATTCGCGAATTTTCGCACGGGTCATCTAGTAATGTTAATTTATATTATTATTATTATTCAAATTCCATTTTACTTGATGAGTTTGTATCATACACTTTTGTAATCAAAACTTTACAGTGGCTGAAATAGAAAATATATGAATTCTCAGGCTTCCGCACCCATCTTTGTTAATAACTGGATTTTGGTGAAATACACGTTATTTGACAGTGAGCTTTTGGTTGCCATTCTGCCGAATGAAGGAGGCAGCAGAAATTTTAAGGAATATGAACAATTTCAATGATGACAGCGGCCTATTTTTCTGTGATGCTTGGCACTCATTGCTATGTAAATGTAAATAGTATCTCTGACAATAATGTGGCATTCCCACAAAATCCAGTTATTATTAGCAAATTTATATTTAACATGATCCATGTACCTCATGAAGACTGCATTAACTGTCTTATTAGATTTCTTGGTTGAAATTTATGGATTATTTTGTAAAGATAAACTGAAGTTACCTTATAAGTAGTCAACCAGCTTCTTGGTTTTGTTCTAATGCAAAATTGGCATCAAAATCTTCACTTTAATCATAGGGATTTTATATTATCTTTATGAAGTAACCTTGTAATGTATACGGTAATAATAAATCATGTAAATAATCAATAATGTCATCTAACTTTTTTAGGAGAAATGTATACTGCCACAGTCCTAATGTTTTTTCTTATTTTCAATTTTACATTGAACCATACACAAGTTGCCCACTGTTAAACCATACACATTGCGTTCTGTGCATGCACAGAACATTGCAGTGTGTACCAGTAACGTATAATAGAATGCGTAACTCGGAATGCATAACGTTCACAAATTTCTTCCTATCTCATGGCCAGAAAAGTTTCACTTGAATAATTAGCTTCGAACAAATAATCCCTTATACTCAACCAAACAAACTAAGTTTGTGGTAAACTTCAATATAGTTTCTTGTTATACTTTTCTTTCAGGTCATTGTGTCCAGGACAGGTTTTATATCCTCACATACTGAACGCACTCTGCGAATCATTGGACTGTCAACAGCACTTGCGAATGCTAGTGATCTTGCAGCATGGCTCAACATTGGGCAGGTAATCTTTTGAGAATATATTTGAAATAAGGAACCTTTAATTGTAGATGATGACATGTGGATAGTGGAGACAAAAAAAGACTGTGATTAGGCACTGAAAATAAGATAGGGTAGGGAAAAATAACCCCTCACTTACCACAGATGAAGGCAGGATGCTGAGATGAACACATGCAGAATACAAACAAAATTCAAAATATTTCAGTTAATAACCTTAGTCATCTAAGAGGTGAGACACATGGCAGGAGAAAAGACATGCTCACATCCCGACCTGCCACATGAATGAAACTAAGATGAAACACATGGGAAGGTGGGGTTTGAAGTGTTGCAGGAAAAAATTTGACACAGGATAAATATGGAACAGAATAATCTTTGTGATGATCAGTCAAGGTAAAAAAATTCTTTTTTAAATGTGGTTTTGATCTGTTATGGAAGTAAATAAATAAAACTAGAAAGATATAAAAAATATACTAAAAATATTTACATGTGGTGAAAAGTTTATTAAAAAACTGGCTGTAAAATTACAAAATAGTAAGTGACAGTTTTACGTAGGTTGAGCCCAAGGGTGTGTCTGTGGAGGATTGCATCAAATGAGTCGAGAGACTTATAACCGCAAAGAAAAAATATTTGCTTGGATACATTCTGCTTGACAATAGTCAGGTTTGACTTTAATATTTCAGCACTCAAGCTGCTATTGTGCTTTATTATTGGACAGTGTACTTCATCAATTACATAACCGAATCTGTCAATACCAAAATCAGACATTTCATTTAAAACACTGCACATTACACACTCTTACATTATTATTATAAATTACATATGTACCATTGCCTATTTCAACACATGCTTGAAGTTGTTACATCATTGGATAAGGTGTCAACTTCTGTATGATTGGATTGATATTATTTTGCTTTCTTGCACCAGTTAATTCTAAATCTAATTCTTCACAAACATCATTTACATCATAAATTGAATCAATTATACTATCATTACAACTGGGGATTACCTTGGAATCATAATAACTGTCTTCTCACTCCGCATTGAACAAAGTATCAAACAAACCAGTGTCTTCTTCATAGTTCTTGGGTCTTATTTGCTTCCACTAGTTGCTGATGCATCGGATACAAATATTTTGGGTTAGAGTGAAATGGACCAATGAAGTAAGGAAGGCAGTGCTAGGGAGAGTGTATGGAGGGCGACCTGTCAATATAGTGTTCAAGGGCATTGAGGCCCTGGTGTTGGGGGATGTTGGTGTAGAGCGAGATGATACATGTGGCGATCTGGAAAGAATCTGCGGATAGGTAGATGGGAACCATTGAGAGACGCTCTAAGAAGTGGAAAGTGTCTCTAACATATGAAGAAAGGGTCCTAATGAAAGGTTATAGGTGTTTGTCAACAAGTGCTGAAATGAGGTCCATGGGAGACCCATAACCAGCAAATGTGAGATATAGAGAATTGCCTGCCTTGTGAATCTTGGGCAGAAAATACAAGGTGGGGATCCAGTGGATCTTAGGCGTCAGAAATGAAATGGAGTGATGTGAGCTACCTTGTAAGGGATCTTGGAGGTTCTTTACCTAACAATCAGTGTCTACTATCAGATATGATGACCCACCATTTTCATGGGCATAATATTTTCGTCGAAAGATTACCTTACAACCCACCATGTGGTTCAGATATGCATATGACATTTTTGTGATCTGGATCCATGGTGAAAAACTCCTCCTTGACTTTCTGAACAACATCCACTCCATAAACTTCACCTAGTCCTCATCTTGTATCAACATCACCTTCCTGAGCATAATGGCCACTTACACACCTCTTTACACATCAAATCCACAAACCTACAACAGTATCTCATTGCAAAATGTGTGCCAAAACTTAACCCATCATAGGCCAGACCACCCTTACCACATCCCATCTCGTTTACCAGATCACTCCAGTCAAATGCCTGGATGCTTCCATCAAAATGCCATGGCGGAAATTCTTCCCATTCCTTGCCCCCATCCTTTCCCACCTCTAAATGACCTCGACGAAGTGTAAAGCCTACCAACACATTCTGGAGCCCTGATACCTCAGTCTCAGATAATAGTTGCCTTTTCATCATGGTATACCATCACTTGTCAGTATAATTAATTGATGTAAATAGACCCTACTTATAATTTATTTAACTATTATTTTTTAAATGTAAAAATTTTCACCTCTTTTACATGTCCCCCCCCCCCCTTTTATATATATATATATTTTATTTATTTATTTCCTGCAATTGATATTTCCAATGATATTATTGTTGCTCCTCCACCTCCTTCAACAGTCAAAACCTTAATACATGTGGCTGTATTGACTGTGACCACTTGCAAAAGCTCAGACACATGTATAAACTCGTACATGAAAACAATCCTTTCTTTTTCTCCCTCTCTTTAACTTCATCCTACATACTTTCACTTCTATTTTTCATCATGTTCATGTGTGTGTGATGTTATATTTGAGTGCAGGATATGAATAAAAATCTCATTAGGAATTCTTTCTAAGGAACTGTATATTCTGTTTTAATCTCACATTACTTATTTACACATAGTTAAAATATTTACATTATTAAAAATTACAATATAGTCCCTTCATCAGCAACCCTTTTTTCCATTTTGTATTTTGCATACAGTGTGTGTGTGTGTGTGTGTGTGTGTCAGTCCTATACATCCATATTTCTTTGTTACCTCCAGAATTTGCAGTTTCTGTTCGACAGAAGTATTAATAAAATTTTTACCATATTTAAGTTTACATATGAATGAAAAGTATGATAGTTTTCTCACAAAAATCAAATTGTTATCAATGATATTTGCAGTCACATTAGAGTCTGTTGATGAATAGATATTTTTTTAAAAGTCATTTAACTTTCAAGCACTTTTTTCATTTAAATTTTTATTACTTGTTTAAAGGAAGATCAATTCTAGGAGACCATAAGAGACAATTACTTACCTTGTTGAAACTGATTACCGCTTAATTTGTTGTTACAGATGGGGCTGTACAACTTCCGCCCAGCAGTGCGACCAGTGCCGTTAGAGGTTCATATCTCTGGCTTTCCAGGTAAACATTACTGCCCACGTATGGCAACCATGAACCGTCCCACATTTCAGGCCATACAACAGTATTCACCCAATAGGCCAGCTCTGGTCTTTGTATCCAGTCGCAGGCAGACACGACTTACTGCACTTGATCTCATAGCCTATTTAGCTGCAGAAGATCAGCCCAAACAGTGGCTGCACTTGCCTGAACATGAAATGGATCAGGTAAATAATTGCCGTTTTATATTACTATACAAAACAGAACAAAAAAGATAGGACCCCATTGCTTATCGCAGTTGAGGATAAGATGATAAAGATAGACAAAAGGAATAAACATGGAACAGTTGCTAATAATGAAAAGGTGGTTTTAGGCAATGAATATAATGAAGATAGGGAAAGTAGACCCAACACTCACCAAAGATGAAACAAAAGTACCATGGCAAATGTGTGTGTATGGGTGTGCATTTTTTTTTTTTTAATGAATAGCGGATTAATTTAATTATTTACAAAAATATTCAAAGCATAAATAAATACACATTAAGTATTAGATCTACTGGTAGGGTCTTATTGGAGGTAGAAGCCAGGTTAATGTATGGTGTTGGCAAGCTAGTTCATTCAGTCTATGGAGCTCAGAAGTGGAGCTAATTTTAAGAAAAACTATTAACTCTTACTGTAATACAGTTGAGGTTGTTAGAGTTGTGGGAACTGGAATGGGCTGACACTGGATGGTCTAAGTTACAGATATAAACTGTTTTACCGAGTGTGGTGGGTGAGTGGTAACGCTCTGGCTACGCATTCGGGACGACACGGGTTCGAATTCCTGTCCAAGCATCCAGATTTTGGTTTTTCATGGTTTCCTCAAATCACTCCATGCGAATGCTGGGAGTTTTCCTCCAAAAGGCCATGGCCAAATTCCTTCCAGTTCCTTCCCATTCCTTGTGACCAGTCCTTTCCCACCTCTAATGACCTCGATGTTGACAAGGTGTAAAGCCATAAGCAATATACAGGGTGATTCACGAAGATAGGCAAATATTTTAATATGTTATTCTACAAGTAAAACTAAAGAAAAACATTCATATAAACATAGGTCCGCAAATGTTTAGTTACGGAGTTACGGCTAATAAAAGATTTTTCCTGAAATTTTGGCAACATTGCTAATATGAAGCCATTGCAAAATGGTATGAGGTTACAGTAAAGCACGATTTCCATTTATTTTGTTGTTATTGATTTGGTGAATGTAATAAAACAAGTCCCAGGCGTGTATCTGCAGTAGTTGTCAGAAATTCCAGAAAAGCAAAGAAATACTTTGGGAAAATTTGTAAGTTATTAACTACTTGGCCCAATTTTTAAAAAAATTCCGGACAATTTCACAAAGTTTTCAACAGAAGTTGCAGAGAATTTAATTTTGGAAAATGATAGTAATAAAGTTAGCTAAAACAGTATGAATGTGTCAGATAATCTGCTTTTATTAATACCATAGCTCAGTGTTAAGGAAGTTGTACAGTGTACATACAATTTCACAATAAATGTTCAAAAATGTCTCCACCGAGTTCAATGCATTTAGCTGCACGTGTATGAATAGATTTGTACAAATATATAAACAACCAGCCACGCCAGTCTCCAGCAGATCTCAGTCTGTAGCAGAATCGGTAGACGGCCCCTGAAGAAGACCTAAGCCTTGGTCCAAACGTCGGGAAGAAGAAGGAGGAAGAGTATTTCAACACAGCATTAATCCCATAAGCAATTTATATTAATATGATAGCTGTGAAAATGGCAAAATATTTTATTAATATCCTTTAATTCCCAAATACACTGGTGTGAAAAACTAAAGGATGAAAGTAACTTTTGTATCATGTGTCCTTGCCAAGTAATACAGCTCTATGAAACTTGAACCACACATAGATATAACTGCTATAATATGGTACAGGAGGCAACTGTGAGACATACAGAACTAACACTTGTACAGAGACAATAAGTTGTCTCCTGACATTAAAAAAAGTAGGTACATGGAACTTAAAGAGGTATGTGATCACCTTGGACAGTGATGCATTCTCTCATGATGGCCACAAAGATGGTAAAGGCTTCTTGTGGTACAATGTTCCATTCTTCCACCCACAAGGTTGACAACCGTTGGATGGCCATTGGTGCATGTAGACATGCTGCAATGCGTTCCACACATGCTCAAAGGAATTTAAGTCTGGAGAATGGGCAGGCCATTCCATTCGAATTTTCTCTCATTTCAAGAGAATGCCTGCACTGTTCAATATTGTAATGCATTTTCATCAATAAAAAATAAGTCAGTACTGAATGCAAACCTGAAAAGATGCACAAAGGGAGGGAGTACAGTGTCACAATAACATAGACTAGTGAGTGTACTGATGGGAAGTCGGTTCACCATGAAACATTATGCCTCCCCACACCATAACATTTGTACCAGTAAAACAATCATGTTCAACAATGTTTCTGGGTGCATTATGTGTTCCCACCTCTTGAATAGGGTATGTCCAAATCACTATTTAGATTTAATCTGCTCTCATCTGAGGAGAACACGCAATCCCACTCCATGTTGCTCCAGTTCTGATGCTTTTGGCACCATTGCAAACAGTGTCTCCAATATATGGGTGTCAATGGTAAACAATATAATCATCATCAGGTAAAGAGACCACACCCATGCAGTCACCATGCCACTGTGGAGTGAGAGATTGTATTCCTTACAGTATTTTTTAATGTAGTTACAATTACACCCGCTTGTTGCCTGTTGCATAATGTAATGGTCCTCTGCCACTGTAGTTGACCATGGTTGACCAACTCCTCTCTTCTGGGCAGTTTCTGTTGTTCGAAATACTGCCCATGCACATAAAACTACAGTATGTTGTGAGCAAGCCTAAACTCTTGTCACACTTTGCCCTTCTTCCAGTTTTTGCCCCATCTGAAGTCCTTCATATGTTGTCACCGAGCAATGGTGCAATGAAGAACACCTTTAAAGTGCACTGCAACATCTAGATGATTGACATATACTGTCTTGTCCCATTCCTTCAACTGCCTTGTGCTGGGGGGCAGACAAATTAGGCCCTATCATCTTGCTGACCTCGTGACGTAATTTCCAGCTTTCTGCTCACTAGTAGGAAACTTCTAGCAACTTGCTTCCACACATTTATTTCCACCAAGTAGTTAATATGTTATCTTAGTTTATCTATCTCATCCTTAAGTTTTCACACCATTGTATATTCTCAGATACATGGCACTGCTGTGGGTACACATGTATTTTAGTTTTGGACTCACAGTGAAAACCACCTCATAGATTTCAATACCTTTAACAACAGCCATTTCATCAACTTCACCTAGCCTCCTTACTCTCATGCACACATCACATTCCTCAGTGTGGTTATTGCTCTTTAGCAAGGTACCCTTCACACCTCAATTGACATCAAGACCACTAACTTAAAGCAAAATATACACCACGATAGTTGTCATCCCTTCCGTACCAAATGTTCCAATCCCTGTAGCATTACCGTTTGTGACAAAGCATCTTTTCTGATGAACAATCCCTTACCAGGTAGGTAAAGTTCATATTTCCCACTGCCATTTCATTGATCTATCAGTAAAACAGTTTTTCTTGCTACTTCCCACCCTGCACACAACTACTTGCATCCTGTATCTCTAAAAACCACGATCTGGCCTCGAATTCGGGAGGATGTTGGTTCGAATCCCCGTCCGGGCATCCAGATTTGGGCTTTCCATGGTTTCCGCAAATCACTCCAGGTGAATTCCAGGATGCTTCCTTCAAAAGGTCATGGCCGAATTCCTTCCTATTCCTTGCCCCCAACCTTTCCCCTCTCTAAAGACCTCACTGTTAAGAGACGTTAAGCAGTTAAAAAAATATATCTAAAACCAACCATAGTACTTATTTCATCACTCAATTCACTCCAGGTCTCAATTCCATTTCCTAGATCCTGCAATATGAGCATGATTTCAGATGCTCCATCCTTAAAATGCACACACTTATCTCCAAACTCCTACCCACTACTCCCTGCATATTTCAGCAGACCACTAACTATCAAGATCATCTTGGCCCACAAATACCCACCCTTGGGTTCTTCCAAGTTCATACATGGATCATTTACATGCAACAGACCATACTGCAAAACGTGCAGCATGTATCCGGTTACTACATCCTACACCAATTCAATCCCATCATTGGACATATTACATGCACCACAGCTCACCTCATACACAAAATAAATTGCCTCCTCTGTGCTAGCTGTCATATAGTTCTCATCACTAATTGCTTTTCCGTCAGAATGAATGCCCACAGGCAAACAGTTTATTTCTGGAACCTTTCACCTGACATATCAAGTGACAACAATTAATGACGGTTATTTCTTAAAGTAGCCTACTCAAAACCCTGCACAGAAACCTGATATGATAATGGAACATGTATTTAACAAATATTATAATCTCATCAAAGTATTTCGTTTTTAAATAGGAGGTTTCGCCACTGTCTTGCTTTACTGTTTTCATTTATTTTTGAAAATTCTTCATCTTTTTGTGATAGATACATACTATCAAATCAGGCCAGTAGGCAGAGTGCTATTGACTCCCGCTTTAATTGTTTCATTTTAAAAATATCTGTATTCAAAATTTTTAAATTAATAACAAAGATATAGGACGAACCTGCGATTAAATTCGTAATTGTTGTTGCGTCGCAGTTGCACAAACATTCAACATCACAGCCGGTACCTCATTGATCACATGGCTCCTGCAGTAATAATACAATAACTAACACCAGGCAAAAGGAATAAAGTCATTGTACCTTGTTCTTTGTATATGGAATTCTGAAACTGCAAAAAAAAAAAATTATTGCCGAACGCAATTGGTAACAGATATGCTAAAAGAGCTGGAATGGGATTCATTTGAAGACAGGAGGAGGATGAAGAAGGTCATGGGAGAGTACAAGACTTTTTTGATGATAAGGCATGGAAAGATATTGGCGCAAGAATTAAAAGGGAAAAGATTACCATGACCACAAACTGGCACTCTATTTCAGGCACAAGGGTATAGGAAGATTCTCTTTTTTAGGTAAGGGTGTCAGGTATTGGACTAAGTTACCAAGAGAAATTCTGAATAATTTTACCAAAAATGTTGAAAGATTTTAAAGTTAAAATTTGTAGAGGGCAAATATAGGTGGATGCAGGAAAGATGAGTGTGTAGGGAAATTGCCACCGGAGCGTACGCAATTTAATTAAACATTATTAGAAAATAACAAGTGCAGAGATGTATATCACAAACTATTAGACAACTCTATATTGTAAATTACACTCTAAAATAAAATAGAAGATATCAAATCTTAAAATAAACAAATTTTGTAAATGTTTGAAATCAATAAAGCTCACTAATAAACGATCAATGAAAAAACAGTAACTATCTCAAATTATCCATACAAATTTTCTATTTACAAATTATGCACTGTAAAGTTTAATGTTAAAAAAAACTACATCAGTCTTTACGTCTTTACCTCGTTAAAAATATCAAAACTTAACAGTAAATAATATTAATTGCATTAAAATAATGTCAAGCCTTCAACAAGCAATTCTGACCCCACCCTATAATCGTAATTAACCTTTTTTTATTTGTGTAACTAATAATCTGACTCTTCTTGGCATTTATCTTCATTCCAGGCTGATCTACCCATTTAGATATTCTATCCAGGTCACCCTACAACTGTTGACTGTCGTCACGTGTTTTGATCCAATTGTATGTGTTTGTACACAAACATTTTTATTTGTAATGAAATGAATTCAAATCAAAATTCCCACAAATATGCACGTATGTATACGACAAACAGTGTTCAAAGTTAATTCTTTCGTTCACATTCAAAATATATTTTTTAATTGTGATAGAGCAAATGTATCTGTGGTAATTTCCCCACTCATCCATGTTTCTGATTAATGATTTTCTTTTTATATTCTTAAAATTCTTTTATTGCTATGTCATATTACTTCTGATACAATTGAGCACTAGCATGAAGCATCGCATGAATGACCTCATTAGTACTTTGTAAAGTTCAAGTGAATTGTTCATTGAGTACAGTAAATTTAGGTAAACTGTTCGTACATATGATTTACTGCACTGAATATTACATACTTCATAATAATACCTAATATCACAGTCACAGCACGCTTAAATCAACTGATTTCAAAACAAACATCTGCTCATTCAATTGCTGGGCGAACTGTTCCAGCTCCTGCATGATACGTCGTGTTCGTACGTTTATCGAATCAAACTGCCATCTATATGATAAATGCAAGTGACGAAACATACGAGTAACGAAATGAATTTGTGAGTAATAATTCAGTACCTCGAGTCAGGCGACGAATCTGTTACTCAGTAACGAATACATCATTATTTTTACAATTCTAGTGAACATGCTGCCCTGGACAAATGGCTCATTTCTACTTGCATGAATAATGAGAAGGATTCAAGAATTGTTCTCGGGTGACTAGCCGAGTCAAAGGAATGTTGTAATTACTCTTACTTCACACAATATTTCGGCGATCTGAAAATGGCGACAACGAATCAGATCACCGAAATATTGTGTGATTGTAAGTGTAATTACAACATTCCTATGACTCGGCTAGTCACCCAAGAACAATTCTTGTATTCTCAATGCCGAGAAAAACTGCGTTCAAATGTGAAGGATTGTTTTCCCTATCCTAGTTTATTTCTAAGAGTTCTTGTCAAAGCTGTTAATCTTTTATTGTGTTCACTACGGCGCTCTTGCTTTCTGTTTTAGTGAGTGTTGGCTTTACTTTTCCTATACATTGGAAGTTACTTAACAAGATTAAATACTGTAATACAGTAGAAATAAATGATCAAGTATTTATGTATTCATTTTGTGGTACAGATTGTTGGTGGATTGAAGGATCCAAATCTGAAGTTGACATTGGCTTTTGGCATTGGCCTTCATCATGCTGGTTTACAAGATCGTGACCGTAAAACAGTTGAGGAATTATTTGTAAACCAAAAAATACAGGTAAAAATTAAAACATATTTCAAGGATATATTGTTTCTTAATTACTCATTTTTATGTCAATTTCCCTACTCTGATGTATGGCAGAGGCAGTGGCTGGAAGGCTAGCATAATAAGCTCCAACTGATCAAACTGACCATTCAGCCTTGGAGCAGCTCCTTCCAGCAGGAGAGAAGGGATGAAGTTCTCCTTACATGCCTCCACAAATGACTGTTTTTCGACAAATAGTTTTTTCTCCGTTGACGAGGACCCACCGAAATGTGATGCTTGTGGCACATCTCTGACAATGCACCTCATTTTAAGTGATTGTGTGTTATTTTTAGATTTAAGGGCAGATGTTGTTCTAGCCAACGATCTGCTCCTATTTTACATAATGACAGTGACAATGTTATTATATTGGCTTATCTCGTCCTTAAAATGTTAGCAGATTGGCATAATTTTTAAGATGTATTGCTGATCCCTATACAACCATTCGCCATTGTGCCGATTCCCTAATTCTGTTTACTAAATGCCTACCTTAGATATTTATTCAATCCCTTCTTATAATTATTATACCTATATTCACCTTCCTTCTTAATCTTTCTTAATCTTTCTTAATGATTTCATATTATTATTAATGAAACTATAACCTTAACCATAATAACTGACAAATATGTAAATCATTGTTATTCATTATGTGTTAAACTCAGTTTATTGCTCAGTACATCATGAATTTTCATAATGTAAATTGATTTATAATTACAGAGTCTATTAAGCATTAATTTGAAATCCATTTTTAGATACAGTAGTTTTTTCTTTAAAGTTAATATCATCAATATATTACAGAGAGTTTAAATAACATTTTATTTGGCACTTAGAATATTTTTAGAAGTGAGTTATCTTTCTGTGACTTTCTCCTTACTGTCACTTCAATTGTATTTCATAGAAATAGTAATTTCTCATCATCAATTTTCTACTCCATCGCACTAGGTGTAGCAATGAGCAAACCTCCTCGATAATAATCTCCTGTCTTGTCACGACTTCTTGATTATCCTCTCCTGCTCTGTATTGTGACTGACCAGGCTTATTTGTACTTGCTTCATTCAACAATCTTGTGGTCTTCCTCTTGGTCTTTTTCCAGTTACTGTTTTTTTCAAAGCATACCTTATTTGCCATCATTCTTATCATATGACTATTTCAGTCTTGACTCATCTAAAATGTCTAGAACATTGTTGAGGCAGATTGATTTTAATCTGATTTTGGCCTCCTCCTAAAGTCCAACTCCTCAATCATGTCAAAGGAAATGAAGATTGCATGTAGAGGCAAATACAGTGGGAACTGTATTTACGCTATGATCGTTACTATATCTGTGAAGGCTCTACAAGAAATCAGAAAAGTTACAGTGCAGGAGATCTGGTGAAGCCATGTTACGCCCAGCGAGCCATTGGTATTTTGTAACCTATCTTCAATTAAAACATATAGTAATTTATAAAATGATTAATTTTAAGGAAAAGGCTAACTGATCAACAAAATGGAAAACCTTTTTTTATAAGTGCTTTTGCCTTCTACCATTTGGTTAGGTAGTGTTAGTGTAGTGAATTTATAAGTCTAAGGATTTCAATTTTGTTTCTGTAACAATGATACTGCATCATTTATTCTTCATATTGAGCTCTCTTTTTTTTCTGCAACTTTAGTTGTTTTGTGCCAGATTTTTTAATTATTGCCCTTGTTTCTTTCTTTTCATTGGATCCAATTCTTCTTCTTCAGTTGAATTTCTGACTGTTTTTCCTTATTCCCTGATTTACTTTCATAATCTTTTATTTTGCATACTTCAAGTCTATTTAGTGTGTGTTGTATAAATTTTTCTGCACTCCATAACCTTCGATTGTCATAATCAGTATCCTCCCACAATATACTTTAGGGTCCAAAATTAGTTTTTTTTTTATGCTTGATGTGACATTGGTTTTGCAAGTTAGGACTTTCAATGTTAATACATTTTTTCTTGTTTGATTTTTTTATAGCAGATTCACTGCAGCTAGCTTTGTGCTCATTTCCTTCTCAACTATTGAAAGTTCTATCTGAATTTCTTTCTTTTCCTTCTCTAAACACAGCAATCCAGTCATCCATGATACTTAGATTTCTCTCATCTTTTATATACTTAGTGCCTCAATTTCAAAATAATTTTCAGTTTCATCATAATTATCTTTTACTGTTATTGTTAATGGGAACTTAGTTTCTGTCCTTGCCAATATACTTGTCAGCAAACTTTCCAATTTTATACTTAATTAATAATCCCATTCCTGTAACATTTATGGTAGCATGTGTGCAGCAAGACTGTACTTTCCAAACCTAAAATCTTATATTCATTCCATTTAGACACTCTATTCTCAGCATTATCCAAGTGAAGATGGTACTGTAAATTCTTTATTCTACCTGTCCGAATTAACTTTTTCCAGCTCCTAAATTGTTTTTGTATTCCCCCCTCCCCCCTATTGATAGATCACCTGGTGAATTATTTTACTTCATTGTAGATCTTTCTCATTCCATCAATCATTTCCATTTCATCTCCCTTAGAAACTGATAAGTGTGTTTGATTTAAGCTTTACATATAAAGTTCAATCTTTTATAACAAACAATATGGCAAATTGGTCAAATATTTCATTTCAAGATAGTTAATAGACCATTAATAGAACAATTATAATTCTTCCATGTTCATGCATTAATTTTTTTAATCATACAATCTGGAGAGAAAGTGAGTGATGTACGCACTACATGCTCCCATAACCTCTTATCAAACATTGACTTATTTCTTAGACTTGGAGTCTTTCAATCATCCCTCTTTTACAGAAATCGGTTGCATCATATGATTGAGAAGTTGGCATTTGATTGAAAATAGTTGTACATTATAATCCTAACCTTTTTAACTAACATTTTGCACTGTTGAAATAGAGGGAAGTGTGGGAAGCAACAGTTGAAAGAAGTAAGAAAGAACTATAAAAAATATAAGGAATTTTTTAATGAAAAGCATAATATGTGCAAACAAAAGTGGAGTTTTGCCTACTTTTAGAAAAATTATTATTTCATTATTAGAAACTGCTTCATGGATAAAAGTCAAATGGTGTAACAAGCAAAATGTCTGTCTATTTTCCTTTCCAGATATTAGACCAAAACAACAGATTTTTTGAGCTTTTTTTCTTCTTTTTTTGTATTTACAGAAACATATATTCTCCCTCAGAATATTAGCTATAAGCTGTTAATGAGAATGATGTCACCATATGTAAATTCATGAAGAGAGATAGAGCAGCAATTCGTACCATATCACAATGGGCAGTGGTTAGAACAGGGGAAAAATACAGCTAACTCAAGCCAATGATAGTTAAATACCTAATCATCAATCCTGATGATGATAAATTTTAAGCATGTGTACCAAGATGATTTCCAATTCGTCCCTCATTAATTTCCTGCAGCAAGTTTTATGACCTGCAATTTATTATATCTGATTCACAAAAAATATAACTTCAACACCTGCTGCAGGAAAAAAAAAAAAAAAAAATCTGGACCAAGCTTTGAGGGTGAGCTCAGGCCTGGCAAGAATTCAAATCTCTGTCCCAGCCCTCCAGATTTTGGTTTCCCATGATTTTGAAAATTAGTTTGCAGGTAAATGCCTGACCATGGCTGAATTCCTCCCCATTTCTTGCTCCACATCCACTTCTGACTATAATGTCCTTGATAAAGCATTAAAACTCTAAGCTGAAAAATGAAAAAAGATTTTTATTGAAAGCATGATAACAAACCAGATCAGGGGTCTCTAAGGCAGTTGATCCTAGTTGTAGCAATTAGTTCCTTTAAAAGTAGAGTTTTATCTGTACTTCAAATTAAATTCCTTTATAAAAGTTCATTTCGTAACTTAAAGCTGCAAAGGTTCGCGGAACATAGTTTCTCTTTCTGTCTGTCCATTTGTTTTTCCAGGCATCATACCTCAAACCAGTTATTTTTAAAGATTTTTTTGTTGTTGCATTTGCAGTATGTTTGCTCTCATTTAGGATTTAAATTGTGAGCTGTGAAGAGGTGAAGCAGCTGTGACACCCTTATGGTAGCCACAACATTATGTACCAACAATTTCTCCAATAAAAATTCATACTGCCTTTAATTCCTATAATAAATCTTATGTCGGCAAAGATTTTTTATATTCTCGATGTGCATTATATGAATCACCTCGCATAAGAAAAGAACATGTTCTTAACGGAGTTCTGAGGAGTTCAACCACACAGCTAACAAAGCAAGTATAGTCATGCTAAGATACTTCAGAGCATGACATACTGAACATATATTGTAAAATGGTTTTATTCACCAGTTACTTTAAAGTTCTCAAATCACAATGGCATATAGTTGAAAGCCTGAAATCAGTTAACCATTAATTTTAGAACAACATAGGGACTAATTCTTCTTCTATAGGATTATGATCAGCTGATATCTGTAACTGCCACTATTATTTTTTCATTCATTACACACTTTAGGATGTTTGGTGAAAGATTAACAGCCAAAGTCAGCTGTATTGTCGGTAAAGTAAAAAACAGCCCTTCAAAAGAGTGTCATGAAATTAGTAATACCATTCATATTATATTTTTTTTATTTTAAATTGTTTGTGAACATCATTAAATTGTTTTATGATTGGTGATATTTAATTCAAGTAGTAGTGGATATTAAAGATTTATAGCTGAAGATAAACTCTTGATTTTGTACATCTTTCTCAAAATTTCAGGTCCTAGTTGCAACAGCAACTCTTGCATGGGGAGTCAATTTTCCTGCCCATCTAGTGGTGATTAAAGGAACTGAGTACTATGATGGGAAACAAAAACGATATGTGGATATGCCCATCACTGATGTCCTGCAGATGATGGGAAGAGCTGGAAGACCACAATATGATGAGAATGGGGTTAGTCAAACTAATTATTTTTACGTAATAATGTTTTAATTCATATACCATTTTTGATTCTTTGTTATTTGTATGAAGAAGAAAATTAAAGTAGACTGATCACTTGCCATAGTTAAACAAAGGAGGGATTTGGTAACAAAAAACACAATTTTTCTGGCATTTCCCTTATTTATGATAACAGACAGAAACTGAAGAACATGAAGCCCAGTCAACCCATCCTCATGCTTGGTTTGTTGTTGAACATTTGATTCAGAATAGAAGTGGTGGGGAAGATAAAAAAATATTGTTTTAAGTGTTCTACATGACAAATAAATTAATAATAGAGATGCAGTTTCCATTCAGACACCTCATATATAATCTCACCTGACTCAATGATGTTAGTTCATACATCCGGCTCACCACAATCCAGTTATCCGTTAGGCTAAATAGTTGCAGAAAGGCTACTTACTTCTAAAATTTAGACCAACCGGTTGCCGCCCATATCAGATACCACACTTTCCATGACCTCAATAATTGTTCAAAGTACGAACCATGAGAGTTTTCCCAGATATCACATCCCCATCCAAACATCATTGGTAACTGGCCTAATACTACATTCTGGTTACCATAATACCCTCAGGATTACAATCTCAAACTCTTGTGTGGAAAATTGATTTATTTTATATCTGGAAGCAAAAGATAAACTACACTCATCACACACACATGCTGAAGAGAGGAGGACAGCAGTAACAAAAACACTTTTTGCTGCTGGTGGCATTCTCTCTTCAAATTTGGTTGAGTGATGGGTATATTTTTATCCTGCCTTCCCATATTAATATCACCTCATGGCATTTATTCTTATTCAGTTGTTGCTGAGATTATCTTGTATACATTTTGATGATTTTTCTCGTTCATATGTTTTTTAATTATTTCCTAATGATAATTTCTTTTCTGTGGTAATGTTTCCAGTGATATTATTTTTTTCATCTGTCTGAACCATATGTTCAACAACATACCATTCATGTGGCTGTGTCGACTGTGGCCACATATACTAGCATAGCCATTTGCATTTTTGTCTGTCTATGAAAAAGGGCAGCAAATTTTGTGTCATTTTATGTTTATGTAGCATCTTCCTGCCACATCCTCATTCCTTTATCTTTGGTAAGTGATGTGTTTGCTTTCTATCTCCTTTCCTTAATAATATCACCTCACAATGTTTCCTCCTTTCAGATTTTTTGTTATATGGTAATTTGTATTTTTAGTTTAGATTCTATTTCAACAGGTATCTTTTACCAAGAGTGGTTGGTGAATGGTTAACGTTCTGGCCTCGCATTTGGGAGGACGCGGGTTTGCATCCCCGTCCAAGCATCCAAATTTGGGTTTTCCATGGTTTCCCCAAATCACTCCAGGCAAATGCCGGATGCTTCCTTCAGAAAGGCCGTGGCCAAATTCCTTAATGTTCCTTGTCCGCAGTCCCGTCCCACCTCTAATGACCTTAGCCATCTATGAGGCGTAAAGCCATAAAAAAAAAACAGGCTTCTTTTGACATGATTTTGTTTATTTGCAAACTTAAATTACTTCAACTACACACCTCTGATATTACAATTCTCCTCCATGCTAATATGTAGTGCCATATGGTACAATGCTCCTACATATTGAACTGCTCATATGGTTTGTTACCTAGTTTGGTTGATGTTGCTGTTGAGCAGCGAAAAATAATGAAGGATTTGGGGAGTAAATCCACCAATCGAAACAGATGAATCATGTCATATCCTGAGCCTCAGTAAATACACATCAGATCCTCTTAATGTTTGCCATCCTCTAATTATGATTATGGTTTATACCTCAATATTGTAAAATGTCTTTGTGTGTTCATTGTGGCGCTCCTTCCTTCATCTGTGGTGTCAGATGGGTTTACTTTCCCCATCCTTCCTTATTAAATTGTTTGTTATTACTCTTAACAATGTCATATGGCTAAACCATTGAAAATGCCCCCATGGATTGGAGTAAAATGCACATAAAAAATAACCCCCCCCAAAAAAAATTATTATCCTTTAGGTTTTCATTTCTGATGCTTAGAAATTGATTAACTGCAATTGAGGAACATGTCCCAGTTTTTAGGGAAAGGTTTCGAAGTATACATGTATTGTAGAGGGTGGTGGGGGCATATATGAGGGAAATTGGTAGCAGTACATTGGTGATTTGGACCTGGGTACGTTGTAACTCCCTGATGTGTGTGATATGGCTTTACCGGCCCATATTATAAGTATCAAATACAGAGGGTGAAGAGTAGGGCATCAAAATTTGTCATAGTTTAACAGCAAGGTGGAGATGTCCTAACTCTATGCTAGAAGAGTTCCAGCTTGACCATGTGGCCATTAGTGAAAGAAATAGTAAGGAAATATAAAATGTGAGGGTGCTGAGAGGTTCCAACATTGACTATGACCATTATCTTTCATTAATCAAAACTAATTTCATCCCACTCACAAAGAACATATGTAACACTTGCAATAAGGCCAAAGGTCCAAGGTTCAACCTGACGAAGCTGAGAGAAGACAAGACCTTCACCAAGACCATAGCTAGCAACAGGGACAAAAAGAATTGGCCACAACTACAGAAGGCAATTATTGATGCAGCAACAGAAACTATCCCTGCTACCAAGATGAACAAACATTCATGGTGGGCAACAGCATGTGACAAGTCTATTGAAGAGAGAAGACGAGCATGGCTTAAATGGAATTGGAACAGAAAAACAGAAAATGACAAGTTCTTTATAACAATAAGGAAAAATACTACCGAACTATTAGAAACACCAAAAGGCAATATCATAAGGACATCATTGGCCAAGCTGAGAAGGATTTCCAGAAGAACAACACCAGAGATTTCTACCAGACTTTCAAATCCCAAATAACTCCCTACTCAGTTGTGACACTTCATTTACGGGGACTGGATGGAGAGTTGAAACTAAACAATAAGGAGTGCACTACACCTCTGGCAGACTACTTTAAAAACCTCTTCAACACCAAGAAACCAAAGGCTGAACTAAAATTTGAATCAAAGAATGTGTATAAACCGAACTCCCTCCCACAAACTAAGGAGGAGATCCAAAAGATCATTTTTGAACTCAAATCCAATAGAGCAGCAGGGGAATTGCAGAATTTTGGAAACACGCCTATGACAAGTCAATTCTAAGTATACATAAGATCACCTCTGACATCTGGCGGACAGAAACACTACCTATTGATTGGACCTCTGCTATCATCCACCTTCTTCACAAGGGAGATAAGTCAGACCTAAACAACTATTGAGGGATCTCTCTTCTGTCTGTCATACAAGATCCTTTCTAAGGCACTACTACTTGAGTAGAGGCTCGATTAGATTCTTGTATAAGAGAATACCAAGCTTGGTTGCGGAAGACAAGGTCATGTGCTGGACAGATCCTAAATCTCAAAACAATTCTCAGCTAGAAGAACCTCAGTGTCTCACCCTACGTGGCAACCTCTGTTGATTTTCATAAAACCTATGACTTCATGGATAGGGAAGCCCTCTTTGAAACGCTCACTGAACTCTGACGTGACAGCAAAACTTTGAACCTTATAAAAGTGACCCTTACCAAAACTACATCCAAAGTTCAGAGGAGAACTATCAAAGTCCTTCAAAATTAGAACAGGTGTTAGACAAGGGGATGGCTTGTCGCCAATCCTCTTTGTATTGGAAAAGTCATTCATCAATGGACCAACATACTAACAGATGGCTCTGGGTTGTGAATCGGTTACAGACAGGAAAAACTATTAGTCAACTGTCTGGCCTTCGCAGATGACCTCACTCTCCTCATCTAGTGTGGAGGAAGCTATTCACCAACTACAACATAGCAGCTAAAATAGGCTTAAATATTTCCATAAACAAAACTGAGTTTATCACTAACATCAGAAATGCACCAAATTTAATCCTGCTGGGGAATGCAATGATACAAAGAACTAATGCCTACAAATATCTTGGAGAATGGATAACTCCAAACATCAATGAGGACTTAGCTATGAATAGCAGATATGCCAGACTGGAGAGAACATATCACACTTGTAAGAACATGTATGGATCTAAATCCCTCTCCCTTAACCTCAAACTCGGGCACTTTAATACTGTAGTATTACCATCAGTACTGTATGCATCAGAGTGCTTGAACATGTTTAGAAAGGGACAACTCAGAAAACTGAAACAAAGGAATGTAAGATCTTGAGAAACGTCATGGGTCCTGTCAAAGAAGAAGGAAAATACAGACTCAGACATAGTTAGCGACTGTAGCAACAACTGGAGAGCATTACAACAACCATGACAAAAAGGAGATTACTATTCTATGGTCACGTAGTTTGGACGGACAATCATAGACTCCCTTCTAAATTCTTCAACACCATCTCTAGAGATAAAGCAACTAGTGCAAAAATGAACAAGGCTCATCAGAAATGATCTTGAGCAACTGGTAATAGACCCAAATGACATTTACAACAGGGATAAGTACAGAATGTTGATTGAAGCATCAGATTATATCCATACACTTACAGCCAAAACACTGTGCCCTCGATCTGGGGTGAAATGGAGCCAAGAAATAAAAGACAACTACAGTGCAAGTATGAAAGAATATTGGGCCAGAGTTAAGAACTACATGGTCCATAGAGACCAAAATGAAAAGAGGAAGAAGACAATAGTAGTTCAGCAAGTGACTAGGCAAGAACAGTGGCTGTGTTGATAGAGGTTTAAATATTTAATGATTGAAAATGTTCTTGTGAGGGAATTGATAGACAAACAATGGAAGGGAAAACAGATGATGAATAATGTATACAAACATGATCTGAGGGAAGCAGAATTCTCCAGCAGTTAAATCAGTGGGGCTGAGGATGGAAAGTAAAAAATGAATAAATGAAGAAATGGCAAGTTTTTACAACGAAGGTTAACTTAAGAACTAAAAAAATTAATGGAAGAAACTGCAGTGCACTTTATGAAAGTAGTTTGCAATAAGCACTAGGTGTGGGGAATCAGCACACTGCTGAGTTCCCTGTGGAGGTTCACATAAACATTTCTATATGCTTCATCTTGTACAATCATGAGAAAGAGCTATGTCCAAAAGATTGTAATTTTTTTGAGCTTGTGTAGTGTTTTTTGCTACCATATTTTCCCTTACTTTATTTTGATGGGTCCACTTTATCCTTCCTTTCCATTTTAAAACATGGTTTGTGATGCTCTTGTATTTATTTTTGTTTGATGTTTAATTACAATAATGAAAATGTATAAAACTATATAAGATAGTGTAACTATGGAACTAATTTGTTAAACTTAAGTGAACAGTGCCCCCAGTTGCTAAGTGAAAAGGCTGCTACATCAAGATTCACAGCCATAACCTGGATAACTTGATATCGAGATACTTAATCCAGAGCACCACCTCCAGTGCACTGCCCTAAAGGCGCATTCCCACGATCCCTTGTAAACTGAGGCGAGACGGGACAGGATAGGATGCCATGGGAACAGGGCCGCCTCTGCTAGTGGAGACGAGACGCAGCTACCCACTCTGAGTCGGTAAACATTACAGGCATGTGTAGTGGTGCGCTGTTGCCATCGGTTTGCAGCAGCAGTGCGCACCACTTCTGTTGTTGTAAAGTGCTCTGTGCCAAACGACACTAGGCAACGTGGTGGAGAGGTGGCAGCAAGGTAAGCTGGGACTAGCCTGCGGCCCGCGGTCGTCCCTACACTTTGGCTAATGAGGTCCCGTCCCGTCTCGCCTCGCCTACAAGGGATCGTGGGAATGCGCCTTAACAGTCCTTACGAGGAGTTCTGATGCACAGCCAATATGACACTTTTATGTGAACCTATCAATTGATAAAATATTCTTCTATTAATCAAGCTTATCTTATTGAAGACTTTTTGCACAAATTATCAATTTTTGTCGGTGTTTCTTGATATTGTAAATGATATCAAAAACAATTTGCAGATTATTATTAAGTACTAATGCTTTACCTAGACCCTAATTGAAATTTGAAGTTAGAATCAAAGATGTTTGAAATATTTGTTGCAAAAACGTTTTTGTATTAATATTCCCTATCCCTGTGTGGCTCATTCTAGTTGAATTGAAATTAACTGCAATGGAGTGCATAATTTCCACATTCATCCAATTATCCTTTTCTTATTACTTTTTACTGTCATAATTTTATATACTCTGATTGTTGAATTACTCCACCCATCTTCTTTTGCCACTTATGAATTTCAAATTTCTTCAACTTTTTTGATAAATTATGTATCACTTTTCTTGGTAATTTATTCCGATGTCTGATACAGTTACCCAAAAAATAAAATTTTCCCATCTGATTAAGAACACCACCTATGAACAATTTCAATAATATCAACAGTAGCTTCAAGACCACTGAACATTTTGGGTATTTTGTTGGTCCAACATCAAATAACATATTCAAAAGTTTTTAAAATTATATTCTAAGAGTAGCTCTTTATAAGTAAAAGGAATTTATATATATATATCCTACTGAGTGGAATGTAAAATGTTTAGAGCTCATCAAGATGTGTTTCAATAAGATTCTGTTTCCTGGGTGTTGTACACCTTACCTTATATACTGTAAAATACAGACATGAGTGGTAATTAATCTTGGACCACTTATATAAAAAATGCTTATTACCTAGTGTAAGACGCAAGCTTGCAGTGGGGTTCTGCCTAAAGCTTGAATCTTAACTCTGACCGTGTGTAGCCTTGGATGCTACAGTTTTGGCTTAGCTAGAATAATACGGCTGCCACATAGGTTTTTAAGCAGAAAACTATGAAAATGTAAAGTTCAATAAATAGTGTAATTGTCATTTGAATAATTATATTCTTCCAAATTTCACAAAGCCAAAAACTGTACAGGCAATCAGACGAATTTTCCAAAGAAATGTTTAACAAGTTCGATTAACCGGGCAAGCCAGGCCACACCCCAATAGTTCAAAGTTCAAACTTCTAGTTGTAATAATTAAACGAAAGAGAATCACACGCTCCCATTATTCAACAGCTTAGTAAAATCAAACAATCCCGAGGCCTCACTTGGAGAAATACTATTTTAACACGACATTATGGTTAACTTGAATAAAACAAGCAGCATTATTCCAAAATAAAACTATCACTGATGTGCTTGATATAAAACTTTCCGGCCTACTGAGCTACATGTTATCACATTCGCGGTTCCTAGCAGACTGAGCGGCGAACAACTGCAAGCACGAGTCTATATTACACAGCACTTCCTGCTTCTCAAATATTCCTGGCGACTTCTCACGCGAAGCGTGGGAACAAATCTTTTTCCTCTTTCACCGGGGTGGCTGATGGGAAAGTCGTCAGATATCAAATCGCACATCTGAAGTCCTAACATTGGCTAATCTGACCTTGACAATAAAAATAATTCGATCTTTCTGAAACTTTACCAATAGCTAGATCTTTAAATAAATGTTAACTTTAGTTATCATGAAAATTATCCTAACTTTAATGCTTTGGCTGAAAATAAATAATTTAAATATGAACTTTCACAATCCCACTCCAGGCGAATGCTGAAAACTGATGAAATTGAAAATATTGAAAATACTATCTTAAAAACTGTAAAACTGCTTTCTAACTTGAATAAACATAAAAAATTACTATAAAAATGAAATGTACTAATATTCTATCCAATCTAACTTGTGGTTCTGAGAACAAAATTTTGTCACGCAGTTGCAAAATTTAACAGATAGCTTACCTAGGAAGATGAAGTTTTTCCCCAGTATTGACTAAAACCCTTAATTAAACGACAAATACTAAAAATACCCTCATAATTTTTGATTTGTGGAAAAATAAGCAAAAGTTTTTATTTTACTTTTTCATAAACTAATGTTCTTAATTCAGAGCGCATTGTATCCTGTAATACCTTTTACTGCAGCTGACAAATATCACTAGTGGCACACATGATACTAATTGTGCAAGGCTTGCCTCACACCTGCCTGGTTTTGAATTTATGGTTTAAGTGAAATTCTCAGAAGTCTGCCACTCTTTGTCACAAAATACATGTTTCACAAACAAAATCACTTTGAAAAGATTCTTATTTCGAGGCATGGTTCAATTTTGAAACTGATACTTAATATGTTGTTGTTATTTTTAAGACTTAATGTGGGTTTTTGCTTTCCTCCCACTCGCTTATGCTTCCGTACATTTTACATATCGCAAATGTTAATTTCTTAATTCCTCTTGCCAAGCATAACTAAAATGTATGTTTGAATACATTAAAATAGGCACAGTTTAAAATTATTGGCCTCACTTTTCATTCAAATTATAGTCCAGTCATTATGAACCCATAGTTTTATAAAACCACTACAGAAATTTCAAAACTTGGTTTAAGAAGTTCATTTTGTAAGTTATTGTGAGTCAGAAAGTTGTCATCTTATTCCAACTTCAGTTTCTGGGTATGTGGAACACCTTACTTCGGATACAACATATCATTTGTGTTAGCCAACTTGATTGAGAAAACTGACATTGTTTGTTAAGGAGAAAGAATTGTCATATACTGCAAACAGTTGATATGTTCCATTATTAAGCTTTTTGTTCATGACATATTCATTACTCAAATGGAACTTTGAGAGCTTTCCATAATTTCCTTAGCTGTATACAGCAAACTTCCTAAAAATTTAGTATGGTGGCCATTATTTTAGACCTAGATTTGAACCTGCTTTCATCTTAGTTTATTTTTCCTTATATTTGATCATTAATTTGAGCTTCTCTAGTGAATTTACATAAGGTTGTAAATGATATAAGTAGTTTTGTATGTATCACTTAATGTAAAATTATTGGAGATATAAAATTGATAATAATTATGTTTTCTTTTAAAAATATATTCATGTGTTGAATGCGACAGATTTGTTATGGAGTAAATGAGAATGTTTCTGTTATATTTTACAGTTAAAATTTTGCTACAAATTTAGTGGCTGTCTGTTATCAATAATAATTTGAATAAGAAGTGAATAATAATTTCTTTTAAAAAATTGTTGCTTTGTTCATTAGGTTGCTGTTGTGCTGGTTCATGACATTAAGAAGAACTACTATAAAAAATTTCTTTATGAACCATTTCCTGTTGAATCAAGTTTGCTGGAGGTACTGCCTGACCACATAAATGCAGAAGTTGTTGCTGGAACTATTAGGTATGCAATCATCATCATATATATTATTTCTATAAGGTATTTTTTTGTCACAAGCCTGTATCTTCCTTCATACTTAACCGAAATCAATGAAAGAAGTGTCATTTTAAAGCTTACGGTCTTCACTTTGGTCACATCATATTTAAAAAAATGAAGTTTTCGGACTTGACCCTTAAAGGGCGAAAATGTCAATATTTCTAAAATGCTGTTTTCTGTATTACAAGTCATTTATCTCGCTGGATACCTATCTGAAATCTTTGAATGAAGTATGATTTTAAAGAGTAAGATCTCCGCTTTAGTGACGTCATATATTAAGGCAGAAATTTTTCGGAATTCGACCCTTAAAGGGCAAAAGTAGAAATATTTTTGCAATTCGATTTTGTGTCATGAGCGATTTATCTGCCTTATTATCTAACCGATATAGATAAATGAGGTATCATATTAAAGACTAAGGTCTCCGCCGTGGTAACATTACATTTTAAGAAAGGAATTTTTCGTAATTCGACCCTTAATGGGCAAAAATGTTAATTTTTCTAAAATACGTGTTTTGTATCTCGAGCCATTTATCTCCCTGGATATCTAACCAAAATCGATAAATGAAGTAGGATTATGAGGAGTAATGTCTCAACTTTGTGAAATCATATTTTAAGAAAGAATGTTTCTGGAATTCAACCCTTAAAGGGAAAAAGTATGAATTTTTCTATAACACATTTTTCTGTCACGAGCGATTTATCTCCCTTAATATCTAACCGATATTGATAAATGAGGTAAAATATTAAAGAATAATGTCTCCGCCGTGGTAACATTATATTTTAAGAAAGGAATTTTTCGTAATTCAACCCTTAAAAGGCAAAAATGTCAATTTTTCTAAAATGCGTTTTTTGTATCTCGAGCCATTTATCTCCCTGGATATCTAACCAAAATCGATAAATGAAGTAGAATTATAAGGAGTAATGTATCAGCTTTGTGAAATCATATTTTAAGAAAGAATGTTTTTGGAATTCAACCCTTAAAGGAAAAAAGTATAAACTTTTCTATTACAGATTTTTGTGTCACGGGCGATTTATCTCCCTTGATATCTAACCGATATAGATAAATGAGGTATCATATTAAAGAAAAAGGTCTCCGCCGTGGTAACATTATATTTTAACAAAGGAATTTTTCGTAATTCGACCCATAAAAGGCAAAAATGTCAATTTTTCTAAAATGCGTTTTTGTATCTCGAGCCCTTTATCTCCCTGGATATCTAACCAAAATCGATAAATGAAGTAGGAATATAAGGAGTAATGTATCAGCTTTGTGAAATCATATATTAAGAAAGATTGTTTTTGGAATTCAACCCTTAAAGCAAAAAGTATACATTTTTCTATAACCGATTTTTGTGTCACGAGCGATTTATCTCCCTTGATATCCAACCGATATAGATAAATGAGGTATCATATTAAAGAATAAGGTCTCCGCCGTGGTAACATTATATTTTAAGAAAGGAATTTTTCGTAATTCGACCCATAAAAGGCAAAAATGTCATTTTTTCTAAAATGCGTTTTTTGTATCTCGAGCCCTTTATCTCCCTGGATATCTAACCAAAATCGATAAATGAAGTAGGAATATAAGGAGTAATGTATCAGCTTTGTGAAATCATATATTAAGAAAGATTGTTTTTGGAATTCAACCCTTAAAGCAAAAAGTATACATTTTTCTATAACCGATTTTTGTGTCACGAGCGATTTATCTCCCTTGATATCCAACCGATATAGATAAATGAGGTATCATATTAAAGAATAAGGTCTCCGCCGTGGTAACATTATATTTTAAGAAAGGAATTTTTCGTAATTCGACCCATAAAAGGCAAAAATGTCAATTTTTCTAAAATGCTTTTTAGTGTCTCGAGCCACTTATCTCCCTTGATATCTATCCAAAATCGATAAATCAAGTACGATTTTGAGGAATAATGTCTCAGCTTTGCTGACATCATATTTTATGAAAGAAGTGTTTGGAATTCAACTATTGAAGGGAAAAAGTATAAATTGTTCTACAACGTATTTTTGTGTCACGAGACTTATATTTCCCTTGATATCTAATCGATATAGATAAATGACGTATCGTATTAAAGATTAAGGTTTCCGCCCTGGTAACATTATATTCTAAGAAAGGAATTTTTCGTAATTCCACCCATAAAGCGCAAAAATGTCAATATTTCTAAAATACGTTTTTTGTGTTTCGAGCCATTTATCTCCCTGAATTTCTAACCAAAATCGATAAATGAAGTAGGAGTATGAAGAGTAATGACTGAACTTGGTGACATTATATTCAACCTCACTATTCATCGGATTTTATTCGCGAAATTTTCGCACGTGTCATCTAGTATATATTATTTCTATAAGGTTTTTTTTGTCACAAGCCTATATATTCCTTCATACTTAACCGAAATCAATGAATGAGGAGTCATTTTAAAGCTTATGGTCTCCACTTTGGTTAAATCGTATTTTAAGCAAGAAAGTTTTCAGAATTCGACCCTTAAAGGGCAAAAATGTAAATTTTTCTAAAATGCTGTTTTCTGTGTTACGAGTCAGTTATCTCCCTGGATACCTATCTGAAACCGTTTTATGAAGTATCGTTTTAAAGATTAAGATCTAAACTTTAGTGACGTCATGTATTAAGCCAGAAAGTTTTCCGAATTCGACCCTTAAAGGGCAAAAGTATCAATATTTTGCAATGCGTTTTTGTGTCACGAGCGATTTATCTCCCTTAATATCTAACAGATATAGATAAATGAGGTATCATATTAAAGAATAAGGTCTCCGCCATGGTAACATTATATTTTAAGAAAGGAATTTTTCGTAATTCGACCCTTATAGGGCACAAATGTCACTTTTTCTAAAATGCGTTTTTTGTATCTCGAGCCATTTATCTCCCTGGATATCTAACCAAAATCGATAAATGACGTAGGATTATGAGGAGTAATGTCTCAGCTTTGTGACATCATATTTTAAGAAAGAATGTTTTTGGAACTCAACCCTTAAAGGGAAAAAGTATAAATTTTTCTATTGCCGATTTTTGTGTCACGGGCGATTTATCTCCCTTGATATCTAACCGATATAGATAAATGAGGTATCATATTAAAGAATAAGGTCTCCGCCGTGGTAACATTATATTTTAAGAAAGGAATTTTTCGTAATTCGACCCATAAAAGGCAAAAAAGTCAATTTTTCTAAAATGCTTTTTAGTGTCTCGAGCCACTTATCTCCCTTGATATCTATCCAAAATCGATAAATCAAGTACGATTGTGAGGAATAATGTCTCTTTGCTGACGTCATATTTTAAGATAGAAGTGTTTGGAATTCAACTATTAAAGGGAAAAAGTATAAATTGTTCTACAACGTATTTTTGTGTCACGAGCCTTATATTTCCCTTGATATCTAATCGATATAGATAAATGACATATCGTATTAAAGACTAAGGTTTCCGCCGTGGTAACATTATATTCTAAGAAAGGAATTTTTCGTAATTCGACCCATAAAGCGCAAAAATGTCAATATTTCTAAAATATGTTTTTTGTGTTTCGAGCGATTTATCTCCCTGGATTTCTAACCAAAATCGATAAATGAAGTAGGAGTATGAAGAGTAATAACCGAACTTGGTGACATTATATTCAACCTCACTATTCATCGCATTTTATTCGCGAAATTTTCGCACGGGTCGTCTAGTGATAGTATACTTAGATGAATAATGTTTTCCTTTCCCATTGATCAAATCATTTTATTTTCACAGCAGCGAACAACTTCTATCACGGATAGAGTGGAGTGCATTGCTTTCAGTTAAATACCTATTTTGCCCAAAAAAGTCTTCATATTTCTTATTTGGTTTTATTACTTCCATTCAGTATTTTAGATCTTGATAAACTAAGATTTTTTCTCTCTTTAATTTGGATAGCCATAAACAGATTATTGTTTTAAACCTAAATTAACTTATTTGCATTGTGTATCGTAGGTCAGCAGCAACTCTTGGGCCTGGCATTTGGAAGGCCTTAGGTTCAAATCTCTGTGCAGCCATTCAGATTTTTTCTAACCATAGTTTCCCCAAATCACTCTAGGAAAATGACATAGCAAAATTCCTTCCCATTCCTTGTTTCCAATTCCCTTCCGCCTCTAATGATCTCGATGTAGATGAGATGTAAAAATCTTATTTACAAATTTTTTTAAATGTGTGAACAAGACTTACACTGAATTATTAGGAAAATTAAAACTGTGTTTAAGCTCTCAATTAGGTTGGATATGATTTTATACTGGGGAAACATGTAGATTACTTGGTACAGCAATCGCCAGAATAACTAGTTTCGATCCCAATTTTGTCTCAAGGTTGAGCACACAGAACAGCTCCCTTGGCCCACTCAGCCTGCTGTACAACCAGTACTGAGGAGGAAGCTGATTTGGAATGTAATGAAAAGCCTGACCATTGCACTCCTCCCTAGTGCCATAGGTCAAGTACGGAAACATCCAGCTTAACCACAATGAATCCAGACCTGTAAGGAGGCCATTTTTGCCTTGTCTCAGTCTATTAGATTTTGTATAAAATTTTGAAATTGAAACCAAGTCTGATTGATTAGTGGTAAAGCTTGGTCCTTGCATTTAAATCCAGATTTTTGTTTTCCATGGTTTCCCAAAACCATTCCAAATAAGAATGGCTGAATTTCATCCATTTCCTTGCCCCTAATTCTCTCCTACCTCTAATGGTCTCAATGCCGAGAAGGAGTAAAATAAAAAAAGTTTAAGTTATATTCTTCTTTTTTGTGTGAATTCAGTTTCAGTATTTAATAAATTAATATCAAAATTGAAACATCTTGAAAAGAAGATAGTTAAACTTTATCTTTTACTAACAAATAAGTTTTAATAAAGTTTCTGACTAAATTGCTCATTTGATAATGATTTTTATATATGCTCACGTTAGCCTATATACCATATGAATCTGCCAATAAGACACACTCACAACATTTCCAAATGTAAACATTAAAATTTATATGTCAATACAAAAAAGAATGAGAGAAGTGAGCAACATAAGAGGAAAGGAAAGTAAGAAACATATCTAAAAATTTATAAACATTTCTCGGGAAACAAACCGAGTAATATTGTTGTTAATGCACAATATTTCGGCGACTTTATTCTCCATCGCCATCTTCAGGTGCAGTTCCAAGTCTTGAAGTCTGCCTTGAAGTCAGCCTTGAGCATGTTGTTTGTAAACTGGCATGGCAACAACAGATGTTGTTATGTTGCCTAGCAGCATCTCAGATGTCATTAGATGCCCGCGGAACACAAAAAACAGAGCATTGGTGATGAGCAGCCTCAATAACAGGAATCCATGCATCACTTATCTGGAATCCACAATCCCTGTTTACCAAATCAGACGCGATGCGAATTTCAAATGCTTCTTTAATGACGCTGTCCCAGAAGCCTCTCGCATGTGTCAACACCTTAGTTGCTTCGAAATCGAAATCATGTCCTTCTGTCAAACTATGTTCCGCCACTGCTGATTTGTCTTTTTGCCCCAGGCGAACATGTCGGGCGTGTTCCAAACAACGTTGTTGTACGCACCGTATGGTCTGACCGATGTATTTCTTTCCACATTCACACGGGATGCAGTAAACTCCGGGTGTACGCAGGGCAAGGTCATCTTTAGGAGAGCGCAAAATGTTTCTCAATTTTGGTGGTGGTAGAAAAATGGTCTTAATGCCATTTCTTTCCAGGACTCTTCCGACCCTAGATGTTGTGGCGCCAGAGTACGGCAAGAAGGCTAATTTATCGTGTGGACCATTATCGTGTTTATTAGGCCTGCGTTTCATTTTCCGGAATGCCAACTGTATCTGATGTTCATTGTACCGAGAAACGTTTATAAATAAACAACGCCGAGAAAAATTACATTAATTTATATCTAAAAATGTTTCCTTTGAGATTTTCTTAGATATTTTGCCTCAGGAGTGTCTATTCGTAAAGTCCAGCAGTAGTCAGACAACATTGCCACACTCCAAATGCATTGATAATGCTTTTCCATTTGAGAAATGTCCTGGTGAAATCATTTGCCATGTTCGTCACTAACGGCGCCAAGGTTATCCGGGAAGAAGTGCAAATGATTGCTCAAGAAAAACAGGTTTGAGTGGCATCCCATACTGATGGTATGATCTCAATAATTCACGTACAATATCGTGATAGTTGTCTGCCTTATTATTGCCCGAAAAATTCTCGCAGACACTTGAGAAAGACAGCCAAGCCGCTTTCTCAACATCACTCAAGACATCAAGGAAATTATCATCATCCATTAGTTCTCTAAATTGTGGTGCTATTATTTTCCCTTCTTTTTATTTTTGCTTTACTGATCTTTGGGAACTTCTCTCACAAGTGGGCCGCATTTAGGCTTTGTGGGTCCCTAGGCTATACATGTGGTGCGGGCCCCCCTGTCGCAGTGGCCCTTCTGACCGGGGCTGCCTCTGGTTGTGGATGCTTAAATTTGAAATTCGGCCCAAAAATGTATGAGCGACCTTTTTTTTGTTGTGGTGCGGGCCCCTGGCTACAGCCTAGGTAGCCTGTGCTTACATGTGGCCCTGCTCACAAGTACGTGAATCCTTGTGATGTTTTATCCATGGCTTTCACAACGTTTTTGAGCTAGACCCAATTTAATGTGCAGCAGTCGTAGATAAACATTTTTGGGGTCAACAATTCTCCACAGATATAACAAAAAGAATTTGGGTTAATTACAAATGTACGAGGCATTTCTTCTTCTGTATTAACACACAACGGAAACCACTTCGAACCTACAACAACAAGCAGTCACTTTTCACGCTATCAGGACTCTCAATGCTGAAACAAAAGTGGAAACAATGCAATGGATTTCTGAACTGACGATAATTTGTTGTAATTTATCAGTCGAACAATGAAGACGTCTTTCTTGTTTGCTACGTAAATGTTTAGTGTAATTTGCTATTATTGTTTATATTTAATGTTAGTGTCATGTTATTCATTAGTGGTGTTTCAAAGTCATCAATTAATTATATTTTTAATATCAGAACATTGACCTTCGAATATTAAATATGAAAACAAAAAATATGAGGGTTGGAACATAAATAGTGGCAACTATTTATTCGCAACCGATACAAAAGCGTTAAATGTTTGCGCCTGTTACTGTCCTTCAAAGTATTCACCATCATTGTGTAGAACCCGTTGCCAGCAATGTGGAAGGCGTAGTATACCGTTAGCAGAGCCTGTTCTGTTGATGGTGCGAATGGAGCAGCTCTACTGCCTGTCGAATCACTGGAACAGTTCTGAAGCGAATGCCGACGAAGTGGTTCCTTCATCTTCGGAATCAAATCAAAGTCACAAGGACGTAAGTCCGGGGAGTATGGTGGATGGTACAGTACTTCCTAGTCCCATCGACCGAACAGAGCAGCCACAGCTTAGTGCTGTAATGCACCCGCGCATTCTCCTGCAAAATGATGGGTAGGTTGCACAGAAAGTGTTGCCTGCTTTTTTCGTAAAGCTGGTCGCAGGTGATGCTCCAAAAACGAACAGCAATACTGTGTATTGACTGGTCTGCCGTGGAGGAACGTAATGCGTTAGGACACCACCATCACAGTCTTACACGAGAATCACCATAACTTTCACCATATTAGGGCTCTGACGCACTTTCGACTTTCGCGGCTAACCCATAATGACGCCATTCGTTGGATTGGAGTTTCAGTTTTGGCTTGTACGATGTGGCCCATGTCTCATCCAGTGTTACGATACGGTGTAAGAAAGCCTCTCCTTCGCTCTCATAGTGTTCCAAGTACGTCTGAGCAGCGTTGTAACACCTCCATTTATGCATTTCCGTCAATCTTGATCCAACTCTGTTGTTCCTGTTTCGAAAAACATAGTGACACCTTTACGTTAGACCGCTCGCTCACAAGTGACTGCGTTTTCCTCGATTGTGCGCACGCCAGGGACTTGGGACGGGCTAGTCCATTTGCCCGGAGGTAAGGTAGGGATATCAACAACGTGTGCTATCAGTGACAATAGTAGATTCCATTGCATAGTGTCTCCACAGCTGTGTTGCCACTATTTAAGTTCCAACCCTCATAATTATATGGAAAGGACAGGTAAAATACACTCAACACTCACCAAAGTTGAAGGGAGGAGGGCAGAAGCAACACAAAACAACACACAAACAAAGAAAATACAATATTTCCGGTGAAAATCCCTTCAAGTAAACAGAGGTAGGTGGCTGGGCTTGCACAAGACTTGTGGTCGATGCCACCACTCGTAGAAAGCAATAGACCTTCGGAGGTGGTAGGGGGAGCAACTATTATATAACTGCGAGTATAAGACAGATTAAAATGGTTGAAAAAAATAGTAATAATAAATATATATAAATAAATAAATAAAAATATAATTGAAAAATATAATGAATCTATTGTGATGGCCAGTGATAGGGTGTATAGGGTGAGGATGAAAGATATTAATGGAAATTAAGACCTGGAGGATGTCTAGTCTGCAGGATGTGTTGATATGCCAATTGCGGAGTTCAGATTGGGAGGTAGTATCTGGAAGTACTGTAATGGCTCTGACTGTGAAAGCAGTTATTAAGGTCGCGCGTGTTGTGAGTACTGACATGGTGAGCAACAGGGAGGTACAGGTTTTGGGAGTAAACTGTTTGTCTGTGATCATTCATTCTGATGGAGAATAAGTTTGAGGTCAGGCCAATGTAGGAACTTGGACAGTGGAGGCAGGTGAGCTGGTATATGTGATGGATGGTTGTACAAGTGGCATGACCTATTATGGGGTAGGTTTCACCAGTAGTAGGTTTGCTATAGGTAGTGGTAGGTGGATGCATACCGCAAGTTTTGCAACAGGGGTCTCTCACAAGGGAAGGATCCAAACGGTGGTTTAGGAGCATCAGAGGGTTGATAATTAATGTACAAGAATGTTTTTTTAGATTAGGCGGTCTGCTGAAGATGACTCGGGGTGTGATGGGAAGGATAGTGGGAAGAATGCGGCACATTTCAGGAAAGGATCTAAGAAAGTCATAGACCAAACGAAGAATTTGGTTTAGCGATTCCAGACCAGGGAAAAACTGGGTGAGAAAAACTGGTGTTCTGGTTGGCTTTAGGTTGTTTGTGTCGGTATGGGGGACAGTTCCTGACTCTTGATAGCTGTTTTTGAATTAGTTCTGGAGGATAATTGCGGTTTGTGAGTGCAGGGTCAGGTTGTTGGTGTAGAGAGCTAAAAGACTCATGATCAGAGCAGATGCATTTCTTTCTTTTCATTGTTATCTAAAACAAAAAATAATTAAGATAAAGTGACATCGCACATAAACATAATACTGAACATAATATGTGTAATATGTTATTTGATTGAATTTGAATACATATTATGAGTGTAATGATTTTGATGTAAACTGGACTGATATAATAACTGTGAACGTTTTCGCGGCGGCAGCACTGTAGAAAACACTCTCAGGATTTATTTGACGCGGCTAGAATCCCGAGAGTGTTTTCTACTGGACTGATATTGTTAAATGTAATGAATGTTCTAAATTTAATTGGACGTAAAGTCCATAAATAAATAATGTATGGGAGTTAGTTTTACATATTTCGATTGTTTTTACAATTACATCAGCAGAATAATTAAATTAAGCCACAGGAGAATAACCAATATGGAGTATTTTCAAGGACTTATTATAATATCGATAAACAGAGGCTAGCGTGTCACAAGAAAACAGAGCCCAATATGCAAAAACTGACCCACGACATAGCTAAGGGCACCATTCATTTTCTTTGTAACAAAAATACTGTTAATCAATGTAATTCATATATCCTTTTCTTCTTATTAAAATGCAGACACATTATCCTGTCAAAACATTTTAAAAAAGTATTTAAAAAATCCAAAATAGGTCAACATAGCTTGGTTAGGTACATAGTCCAAGAGCTCATGATGCTTTTTTCATTAAGTTTTTGATACAGGTAAGTTTTTGATACAGGTAGAAATTTTACGCAGTAGTATTGATAGAATAGATGAGTAGATAATCGTCTGTTTGCCTAACCTACCTAGGTATGCCATGTAGGAAAGGAGCAAAAAAAAAAAAAAAATTATTCTAAGAAAAGTATTTTAATCAAAAGCCAACAAGAACTATTTTGGCAGTTAAGTTAGTTTAGAATAAAAAAATAAATAAGGCAGTCACTTTTGAATGGGTTAACACTGAGCCAAAATACCCCGAAGTTGTATTTTTTTAAATATATTTGAAAAAAATAATTGCTTCATGCTGAAATTTTAATAGCTTCTTAATTATATATATTTAAAAATTCTCATAAAAAAAGCCAGACACTTTTTTCTGGGATTTAATAATTGGCAAACATCGAAATAAATGTTGCATGGACAACAATGAGTGTGCGGATCACTGGTATGGTTGTTGTCACTCTCTGCATTCTCATTGGCTGTTGCTCACATTATCTTGTACTTCTGTATAATATAATTGTAATATATTCTTACAGAGTTAAAATTAGGCCTACATAAAAGCTTATTAAAAAACAAGGTTGTACTACAATAACAGTTGGAAAATAAAAATATGTTTAAAGAATGAAAAAATTGATTTAAAATGACTAGTTTTGAATGACGTCACATAGGTTGAAAGCATAAACCTAACATGGTGAGTGAGCGGTTAACGTTCTGGCCTCCCATTGGAGAGGACGCCAGTTTGAATCCCCATCTGGGCATCCAGATTTGGGTTTTCCATATATTTCCCAAATCACTCCAGGACGAATGCCAGGATGCTTCCTTCAAAAGACTATGGTCGAATTCCTTCCTATTCCTTGCTCCCAGTCCCATCCCAACTCTAATAACCTCGACATCGATGAGGCATAAAGCATAAGTAAATAAAAAGTGAAAACATAATTATAAAATAAAGATTAGCTAAAAGCAGAATAATGATAATTAAAAAGAGTATAAATTTTAAGGAAGAACTGGATGACCTGTGCAAAAATTGTAATAGGATGAAAGAAGAACGTTTCATTTGTAGCAATCGTTTATTTGTTTAGTGTAACAAAATACTTATAACATATTACAAAAAAATAGGGAAACATATGTATAACAATCTGTCACTGACCTTAACAGAATATTACCAACCTAAGCAATATACACAGAGAATATCCTTATGTCTATGAAATATTTTGGTGCGATCATAGCCCTTGAGAAAATTTCATGAATAAAATGTTTGCTTGGAATAATATACAAAACAGAAAAAAAATATCCAAAAAGCTACTTATTGTACTAAAAACTTCATGGGATGGAAGGAAATAAAGATTTTAATTTTGTATTTTTTAACTTAGGACAAAACAAGATGCACTAGACTATCTAACATGGACTTACTTTTTCCGCCGGCTACTTCAAAACCCATCTTACTACAACCTTGAGAGCCTGGAGCCTCAGGATGTCAACAACTTCCTGTCTGGACTTGTGCAAAGGGCACTCATTGTGCTTGCAGATGCTTCATGTATTAGTTTTGAGGATGTATGTATTGATTTCTTTTCTATTAGAATTCTAAATTATGTTTAAGTTCTTTTTGAAATAGTAATTTAAAGTTTCATTGTGAAATTACTAATGAGAATTACAAAAATTTTGTCTGATGGTTTCCAATTTAGATTTTCTGTAAAATGTTGTGAGATTTTTTAAGGAGATAATTAAGATATTTATGTTAATTATGTAATTAATAAAATACTTCTGAGTAATTAGTTAACTTAAATTATAAAAAAGTTTGATAATATGGTGGTCGCAAAGTGGAGTTACCAGTCGGATTCTGGTAGTGTGAGGATAATTGTCTCAGGGAAGTCACACAAGTTTAGAATATGTAGTACTCTCCAACAGTTTATTTCTCCACACACACACACTGAAAACCGATTGGCCCCGCCAAAATTAGGATTTGGCTATCAGAAGTTCTTGATCCAAAAGACGCAGATTCTTAAAGAGGAAAATTAATATATAGTATACATGCATAAAATTAGCTTACTATTGAACTTTTGCAACCTCAGTTCAACACAGCCATTCACAAAACCAGTCTTGAGCTACAACTGTCCATAACACTGATCGTGTTCCATTCATTACAATTAATTAAACTGGTAAATAACCTAATCACAGGTGGCCGATATTGTGACACCAGGCAGGGCACAACGTGCAGGCCGGCATTAGGGAGGGGTAAGCAGGGCAAAAGTACCGCGGATCCGGGTCCCCGAAGGAAGCCCACCGGACAGGTTGCCTGGCAAAATAGAAATAAAATGCAAGTTTTAAAATCCTTACTTATGATTCTGAACATTTTTGCATTAAAATTTTTATGTATGTATATTGGATAATTGAAACAAAGATACTGCCGTGAGGCACTGAAAATATGATAGGATTTGGGGGGGGGGGGACAGATACCCATCACTTACCACAGATGAAGGCAGGAGGGCAAGCCAAACACACAAAAAAACAAAAAAACACAAAAAAAAAATTGCACAATATTTCGATATGAGTCTTAATCATGTGAGAGGCAAGACATATGGCAGGGGGAAAGATGTGGTCACATCCCAACCCGCTACATTAATGAATCACAGGCGGAAAACGCGCGGTGGTAGTAGAATTGCCAGGAGGGGGGGGGGGGGATAAGCTTGACCAGCGATAAAAGTGAAACAAAATAACCTTTGTTTAGCATAATTCAAAATGTTATAATTTCATTTTATATATAAAATGAAATGTACATATACAAGTAACTGACTGTAAAATGAAATGAGAGATAGAAAGTGACAGGTTTAACGTATGTTTAGGCCAGTGGTGTGTCTGGTGTCAAGGATATGTTAGTAGGCTTGTTCCCATCTGCAGAGTTCTGAAGGTTGTATTTGGAAAAACTGCGAAACAGGTGTTGAGGTTGTTCGAATTATGTAAGTTTCCATGAATTGCCACTGGATGGGCTGGGTTGGAAGTATAAACTGTTTGCCTGTGGCCGTTCATCCCGTAGGATAGTTGTTGAGTTATGAGACCAATGTAAGCGGCAGCGCAATGGTGGCAGGTGAGTTGGTAAATAAGGCGAGTGGTAGCAACATAGCATGTCCAATTATAGGGAAAGATTTGCCTGTGACAGGATTAGAGTAAGTAGTGGTGGCAGGGTGCATGCTGCAAGTTTTGCAGTGAGGTCTATTATAACGGAAAGATCCCTGTGGAGGTCTAGGAGAGTCAGCAGGTAAATACTTGTGGACCAAGATGTTATTCAGATTGAGTGGTCTGCTGAAGCATGTGTGGGGAGCAGTGGATAGGATTTTGGGAAGGAGGAGATGCAGTTCAGGGAAGGACTGTAGGAAATCACGCCCATGGTGGAGTATCTTGTTGACAGATTCCAGGCCAGGAAGGAACTGGGTGACAAGTGTTGGTCCACGGTCAGTTTTAGGAGGTGCAGAATGAGGGTTGTGGGTGATGGCACGGGAAATTTGTTTTTCCACGAGATCATGGGGGTATCGGCAGGAAACAAGGGCTTGGGATAGTTTTTGGGAGTAACTGGAGATTGATTCATGATCGGAACAGATACATCTGCCACGAATGGGAGGGAACGTTTGATGTGAAGGGGTTGACAACTGTCAAAGTGTAGGTATTGTTGTAAATTGGTTGGTTTAATGTGTACTGAGGTATGGAGGTCCCCTTGTCGTAGGGTGATATCTACGTTAAGGAAGGTGATACAGGTGTGGGAATATGACCATGTGAAATTGATGGAGTGATTGTTATTGAGTGAGTTGAGGAAGTCTAGAAGGTGGTCCTCCCTGTGTGTCCAGATCATAAATATATCATCTATGTATCTGAACCACATGAAGGGACTGCAGGGGCAGTTCTTCAGAAAAATTTTCTCCTGGCGGCCCAGGAAAAGGTTGGTATAGGACGGAGCCATGCGGTTACCCATGGCAGTGCCACGTGTCTGGTGATAAATCTGGGAGTTGAAGGAGAAATAGTTTTTGGAGAGGATAAAGTTGGCTAGGGATATGAGAAAGGATGTTCTGGGAAGACTGTTTGGAGGGCGCATATCTAAGAAGTGTTGGAGCGAACTGAGGCTTTCAAGGTGGGGAATATTGGTGTACAAGGAGGTTACGTCAATGGAAACAAGGAGGGGGACTTTCGACAGACGCTCCAAAAAATGTGGTGTGTGTTTGATTTAAGAAGGAAGGTTCTGCACAAAAGGTTGGAGGTGTTGATCCACCAAGGCTGAAATCCGTTCAGTGGGGGAACCATAGGCCGCAACTACAGGTCGTCCGGATTACCAGCTTTGTGTATCTTGGGGAGAAGGCATAAGGTAAGTGTGCGGGGATTCTGAGGGGTGAGAAGTGATAAGGATTGTGAAGAAAGGCCTTGTAAGGGGCCCAGGAGGTCCAGGAAGGAGCGCATTTGAAGGCAGATGGAAGAGGTGGGATCTGTGGCATGTGGACGATAAGTGTTGGCATCAGAAAGCTGTTTAAGGGCCTCCGCATCATAGTCACTGCAGTCCATGACCACAGTGGTGGAGCCCTTGTCTGCTGAAAGGATAATGACATTTTTGTTACTGGACAGTTCTCTCATGGCCTAGATTTCAGTAGGGTTGAGGTTATGGGAATTGAGGAAAGATTTTGAGGATAGGCTCGATGTGAGGAAGTCTTGGAACAGGAGGAGGGGATGGCTTTGGGGAAGTGGAGGAGGGTCAAGTTGGGATGGTGGTTTGAACCGCTCTAAGCTGGACTCAATCTCACCCCGGCGGCTGTCACTCTCCATTGTGGTAGCAAAGTGATACCATCAGTGGAGTGTGCGGCAGAAAGCAAGTGAGTCCCTGACCAGAGCAGCATGGTCAAACTTACGAGTAGGCGAGAAGGAAAGTCCCTTGTAGAGGGTAGAGAGTTGTGGTTCAGAAAGAGAAGTTGACCACTGACCATTGGGGTGTGTTCACAGGTGTAGCAGTGGCATGAGGGATGGGTGGTAATGGAGGTGGGTATGGCATATTAACAATGTGTGCAAGACATGGGACTTTGGCACCCAGGAGAGGAGGTGGTGTGTGCTGCCTATGTGAAGGCCTAGAATAAGGTAGGTTTTCAATAAATTTGATAGCTTGTGCAGATGTTTTTGTGCACATTTCTGTTGCAACTGCCTGCACTCTGTGAGAATTTGTTTAAGATGTTGAGTTGGGGTGGGATGCAACTGACAAAGAATCTTGTGGAAAGTGGAAAGTTGACTCAGATGTTAATGGGCTTTTAGTAGATATTGCTGGAGAACAATTGTTGAAATATTGTGCAATTTGTTTTTGTGTTTTTACGTGTTTGTCTCGCCCTCCTGCCTTCATCTGTAAATGACGGGTATCTGTTTTTTTCCGTATTCTGTCAATTATGTATATATATAACATAAAGAAAGATTTCACTCACCGCAGATTAAGTGTGTCATATGACATATCTTGCTGTATACACATCTGATTCCCTTGCCATAAGTCCATGATTAACGGTTAGACTAAAATATTATTGTAAAGTGTATTTGTGATTTTTAGTCCCTCCTCCCTTCAGCTGTGTTGAGATGGGTAGTTTGGTAGGTTTATTTTTTCCAACTCTTCTTTATTTTTATATATATTATTTAATTTATTGGATATTTTCTGTAAACATTTAACTCTACCTCCTTTTTTTGTTTGAATCCCTTCCTCTCCTTTTTCACAAAGTTTTCAGTGCTCTCTGGAGCCTCTCTAGTTCATTACATTATATTGGTTTGAACTGAAGTTGTTTTTTTTTCTTTTCCTAATTTAAATCACAATTACCACCATTCACCCACGTTACACAATGTGACTCTCACCAATTCCAAACGATGTTCTCCTATTTACAAATAGTTTACACTCAAAAATTCTTTCATTTTATGTTTCATTGCAATTGTGTCACCCTCTGTGGGAAGTGATGGTTAATTTGTACCTACTTGCATTTTCTTATTAGCACCTTCTATGTACCTTAAATTGCAACCAGAGTATGTGCTCCATTGCAATTAAATTAAATCCACCATCATCTGGTGTTATGAATATTTCTTCAGTAAATTGTAACAAGGCTGATAAGAGACAAATCATCTTACTCTTCTCATTCTTTACTTGAGACATCACTATTTGTCTTCTGTCTCCTCTTCCATTTATACAGCAACAGTGTAACTGCTGACAGACAGCAAAAGTAAGAGAGAATCACTTATCACAGACGAAGGCAGTATGGTTCATCTAACTGTCCTGCCTTGATCTGTGTTAAGTCGAGTGTTATTTTCTCTATCCTGTCTTTACTTCCATTTCTATGGTCAGATTATGTTTTTCTCTTGGCTTTTAGAGTTTTTCCATACACTTCTTGCTTGTATAGCACTGCACCATCTGTATACTCTATTTTCCTTCTTCCTCTATTCCTTTCCTGTTATTCCCATGCAACACGATTAATATACAATATAGATATTCTTCTTTGGAATTGTCTTCCCATTCAAGAGCAGGCTCTTGCTTTCATTCACCTGTTATATATGTAATCTGTCAGTTGTGCCCACGTGAAACCATCTACCTGGGCTTATTTGTAATGCAGCCCATTCTCAAGTGCCTACTCCTTTCTTGTCATTTTTGCCCTCTATTCCAAAATTAAAGTGCCTTGTAAAATACAGCATGTCAACTAGTTTTGATAAATTTTTGCTGTTGCACAACTTTCATAAGTAAAAGATATTATTTCTCTATTCTTATTTAATTAATATTATATTGTAACTCACATTGGTCAATTACAATGGAACTCGCAGACTTTCAGAGCATTTTTCTGTTTCTAGTTTAATATTGTTTAGTTTTACAGTAAAAAAAAAAAAAAAAAAAAAAAAAAACTAGTGCAAGTGTAACCTTATCAGTGAAACCACCTTACATGACAACATTTTTGAGTCTGCAGTTTTCCCATCAGCTTAATTTGGAATGAACAATTGTCTACCTGTAATTTACCTTCTTCAGTTTTATGTAACTATTTCTGTTTCATTATGTTATAAGACATCAATTTTGAGCCAATATTTTGTGTTTTCTTGTGTGGTTTATATAGATGACTTCATATTTGTTTTGTTACTAATATGAAAACACGTAAACCCATCAAATACCAAAACCTCTTGGCAGATCTACTAAGACAGCTGGAAGTAAGAAAAACACTGCAAACAAGTGGTACATAGGTGATTCTTTAGACATGTGATAGATTAAATGTTACACAAAACTAGTCTAATGTGGGTAACAGCAGCAGATTCGACTGCATGTTGTCTAAGGTGGTGTTTTGCAATTATTTTGTAACATCTGCAAGTGATTTTGATTATCTAAAGGATAGTTCTATTATTTGGAGAGTTAAGCTAGTTAATATTTATTAGTTTGTTTTCCAGTTAACGAGTCAGGTCGATTTTTGTTGATAGTTAGTGGTCTTGATGTCAGAAATGTAAACATTCAGCCACACTTGGAGAACTCCAAAGCCATAAAAACATCATAAATGTGCCTATTCACTTCTTTTTAAAGGAGATAAGATAAGTCTAACTTGAATTAGGTAGTTGTGCATACTGAACTGTTTTATGCAGTCATTATTTACATCCAGAAAAACTAAGAAAGCAGTTGTTTTTTCTTCACTATTTCAATATGTTTCATTGGGATTGATAGTAAACAAAAGAAACTAATAGAAAAATTCATAGTGATGTTGCTGCATCAACTCGTAAATTAAGATAAAGCACAATTTTTTTTATACGGAAAATAGTGTCATTTACATCAAATGCTTAGTTTCTGAATAATTGTGTATTTTACTTTATCCATAGTAGAAATAGTCTGCAAGTTGATAGAGAGAAATGAAAGTTATGATATATCATTCATGTGAATCTCAGTTTGCAATTTGTGCAAGATATTTCACTCCCATGTTTCATGATAGAATAATGATAACTGAGGTGAAAACCATCATGGTGAATCAGGAGGTGTCTTCCTCAATGGGGCAATTCATGGTACGTACAAAGCAGTGTGTCAAAATTCAGTTCCAAATGGAGGCTGGAATGAGAAGCCACAGAATAGTGAATTGTGACCACTGGTGTCTATTGCTCTAATAAATGACAGTTTGGGTCTCTAGCAAAGATTCCTTGTTGCAATGGAATGCCTTGTAATAGGATTACAGTGGGAGATAATTTTGAGCAGCTTTTGAGGGACTTGTGGAAGATATGTAGTTGGATAGGTCAGTACAATGACTGTAAATGGAGATGTATAGGAAATATGTTGGTGGTAACTGTGTGAACACTGGGTGAAGAATTAGAAGCAGTATACGGAAGCAAAGAGAGGACCCTTGCCGTATATTAGATTCTGATTCCAGTTATCAGGAAGTGGATAAATTTTGTTTCGTAGGGAAGTGAGTGGACAATGTACATGACACAGTGAAGAATTTAAAGTTCATAAGTGAATAATTACACACCAGAACTGCCAGTGGAGCATAATCTCCATAAGAATTAAATATCTCTGTAAGAGTTACAGTAATGTTGTATTTTATGTAAATTGCAGGATGAAAGAGGGGTACTGGCAACTTCAATGGGGCGTATTGCTTCATATTACTATTTATCACACAAAACTATGTTGATGCTTCGAGATGAACTTACCTCAGATTGCAGCCTTGAAAAGTTATTACGGATTTTGAGTGATGCGTATGAGTATGATCAGATGCCTGTACGACACAATGAAGATATTCTCAATGGGTCAGTATTTGAAATAAACATTTCAGCTTTTTTTTATTTTATTTATATATATATATATATATAATAACAATGAGCAGGAAAAAGCTTTAAGGCAATAAAATTAAGGAAGGATAGGGAAATATGACCCAGCACTTACCACAGATGAAGGCTGTCTATGTGTACACATGTGACGCCGCCTGGGGCTTCACCTTCTGCACGTTTAAGGCTGCTGTAGGCCGAAATATTGCACTTCTCTTGTGTTTGTTTTTTGTTTGTCGTCCCAGCCGCCTTCATCTGTGGTAAGTGCTGGGTCATATTTCCCTATCCTTCCTTAATTTTATTTATATATATATATATATATATAATAACATGATAACAATGAAAAAAAGACGCTAAGTAGCGGAAAGGAATCAAATTAGGATAGGGAAATGAGCCACCACTTTGCACTGTCATATAATTTGATACTTTTTCCTCAATTCATTTGTCTTTATATTAGAGTATTAATTTTATTATATAACTATTATACACTAATAGTAATAATAATAATGCTAATGCAAATTTTGATCCACTTTGGATCATCCTGTAAGGTTTCTTCTATAAGAGAGCATTTTTCGGGCTAATGTAAGACAAATTTATTCTCTTTTCACTACAGTGGATTTAGAACAGTGAAGTAGAAAATACCCACAGACTCAGCTGTTAAAATTTTTGTGGTCTGCCTAGTGTTGCAAACTGAAAAAAAAAAAAACAAAATGTTTTTTTTTTCAGCTTTGTGAAAAAAAACATGAAAAAAAAACCTAGCACCCTTGTTTTTTTTCTAAATTTGGTTTTTTTTTTTCAGAAAACAAAATATTTGATAAATTATAGTTTTATTTATGGAACTTACATTTTACATGTGTGTTTTAAATCTTACTGAATCATATACAGTAGAGTCTCGCTAATCCGAACTAATTGGGACCGGGCCTTGTTCGGATTACCGATTTGTTCGGATTAGCCGGAGTTACAGTGACTAATTTCTACAATGAAGTATACCAAGCATATAAGTAGGTACAGCATGGTAACAATTGGGAACAACTGGGTGAACAATGGCTCACTCTCACTCCCTCCCTTTATTGTTGAGATGTTTGAAGTGTTCGAGGTCAGTGCACTCTCAGACGGCTCGCGAACTGCTGAGTTAATCTTAGCAATCGATCGCTAACACACTTACAAAATTCGTGTACACTAGCGTGTTATCGCCATGAGTAAACGGAAACATACGACGTTAACGCTAAGAGAAAAACTGGATGCTTTGAAGCGATTGGACAGTGGTGAGAATGTATCTAAGCTGGCGACGGAAGTAGGTGTTGGTAAGGCAACCATTTGTGATTGGAAGAAGAACCGAGTGAAGCTTGAACAGTGCTGCGCAACGTCTTCGGGAAAAACACTCGAGATTCGGCAGACTCCGAAACAGTCCCAGTACGATAAAGTGGAAGAAGCTCTTTTCTTTTGGTTTACACAGGAAAGAGAAAGGGGAACTCCTCTGAGTAGACCAATGGTTCAGGAAAAGGCTGTTTACCTAAACAAATTAATGAATGGTGATGAGTCTTTTAATGCGAGTACGGGTTGGTTGGACAGATTTAAAAAACGTCATGGGATTCGTCAGCTAACAATTACTGGAGAGAAGCTTTCTTCTGACCATGATGCAGCGAAGGAATAAGTGCATGAATTTAATAAACTGATAAGAGAGGGAAATTATTCTCCCCAACAAATTTATAATGCTGACGAGACAGGCCTTAATTTTAGGGCATTGCCAACAAAAAGCCTGACATCAAAAGCAGAAGTCCAAGCTCCTGGCTTTAAAATGAGCAAAGATCGTGTGACTTTACTAGTGTGCAGCAACGCTGCTGGTAATCACAAGCTCCCTTTAATGATGATCGGCAAATCTGTTAGCCCCAGAGCTTTCAAAAACTGCAACATGAAATCCCTACCTGTATACTATCGCAACCAGAAAAAAGCATGGATGGATGGTAAGCTGTTCAAAGAATGGTTTCACGACCAGTTTGTTCCCTCTGTCCGGCGGTTTTCCAAGGAAAAGAATTTGCCTCCCCGTGCTATCCTTTTGATTGATAACGCACCATCCCACCCCAGCACTGAGGAATTATGTGATGGAGAAATCGTGGCGAAGTTTTTGCCACCGAATGCTACACCACTTCTACAGCCGATGGACCAGGGCGTACTACAAACATTAAAACTGATTTACAGAAAACAATTCTTAAGAATGCTGATCCAAGATGATAACATTCCTTTAGTTGAAAAAAAAAAAAAAAAAAAAATCTGAAGGATGTTGTTTATTGGGCTGCTGAGGCATGGCAGAAAACACTTTAAGAAAATCTTGGAGAAAACTATGGACATCTCTTGAATTTCAGGACATACCAGCTGAAAATGAATAGGAGAGTTTCCTAAAAATGGTACAGACAATCCCTGGATGTGAAGAAGCCTGTGAAGCAGACGTAGATGAATGGATGGCAGCGGATGATTCAATACTGGAGCACCTTACTGACATTGATTTAGTGGCTGCTGTGACTCAAGACCAGGTAGAAGTGGAATGTTACGACGAAAGTGACAATGAGACGGAATGTGACAAAGGAGAGTTGGTGTCACACACTGACGCGGCAGAAGCCTTTGATCTCGCGCTACGCTATATGGAGCAACAGACCACTGCTACACCAGCTGATTTAATGTTTATCAGACGATGGCGCAACTTTGCGTCATATAACAGACTGTCTTCATTACGCCAAAAAACAATTACCGAGTTTCTGTGCTCTAAAAAGTAGGGATGAAATGTGTGTTTCTAAGCGTTGTAACTACTATCGTAAGTTTGACAGTTTTTCTTTCAGTGTTACGAACTTTTTAAATTTAATCTTTTCTAGCTAATTTTTCTGTATAAATTAAAATTGTGTACATGTACAGTAGTTAACCACACAATTATATAGCGTATGAACTGTATTTTCAGGGTGTTTTAATTCTTTTACCATTTTTTATATTAAGACTATGTAATGCTTTGCCATGTTCGGATTAACCGGACGTTCGGATTACCGGGGTTCGGATTAGCGGGACTCTACTGTAATGTCTTACATAATGATTCATAAATGTATCTATATAGGTAACATAATTTTATTCATCCTCTATGTCTGTACCACATTCACTACCAACACTAGTTCGGTCTGTGTCGGAATTTTCTGTTTCTTCTTCTGTCTCCTCTAGATATATTACCTCAGAAATAATTACATTTTCTTTTACTGGTTATCCTTGAGTTGTGCGCAAAAGATTTTGAGATTAAAATTTTAAATTGTGAGCAAAGAACACACTGTGCATGAAGACTGCGCCGAAAATTCTGTATTAAGGTCTTTTAAGTTTCAATTTAAATCTCTTATCATACAAAATAAGAGCTTTATTTGTTTTTCATTTGTTGGTTTACGCCAATGGTTACAAGGAAACGATTCATAATTACTGACAATTTAATGACTCGGTATCATTGTACGCTGAGAGTTTAGCAAGTATATGAATATAAAGCACAATAAGTAATAAAAAGAGGCAAAAAGCTATAGATAAATTTAAAATTCCTAATTTTTTGAAAAGATCCGTAGGTCTACAGATAAAATCGCAGGGTTGGCAGCGCTAGTTCAAATAGCAAGTGTGAATCCAAACAAAGGGGAACGGGGATTCCTTCTCGTGCAACATAACCTCTTCGGGAAGTCCCCATTCGTAAAAGAAAACTTCAGTCACCGTTGCCAATATTTTCGTAATTTTCTTTTCTACTGAACCAGAAAAATTAAGATAAGTACTTAATATAAACTCTAAAACAGTCATATTATACGATAAATGCCTTACAAATTTGAGATTTAGTAGTTATGAAAAAAAACGTGTCCCAGAAAAAAAAACGTTTTTTTTTTTCACAGGTTTTTTTTCATGTTTTTTTTTCAAGTCAGAAAAAAAACATTTTTTTACAACACTAGATCTGCCCTTCATCAGAATGGGATGAACTTCATAATTTATACTAATGTTCTCAAAAATTCTCATGGTTCTGTACTGATAGGCATTTACTCTGTAACTAGAAACTTTTAATATTAGTTCTGTCTTGCTGCCTAGTCGAAATCTAAATGTAATGCTCTGCACTTAAGGATTTATGGTATGATATTTAAAAGAGTGTTTCAGTTCTTAATAATGAAAAAAAGTGCTGTCCAGAAATGATTGTTGAGATAAAACTGTTTCTTATAAACAAAAAAATACAATAAAAATTGTTAACATTTATTAAAAGTGTTGCAAACCTGTAAGTTTTGTGAGCTGTAGACCTACAGAGTCAATGCTGTATCATTTAATACAACTGCTAATGGCTGAAGCCTTGAAAAGAGACTATAATCTTAAATTGTTCTTCTTAAGCTTTGATCACTGCTTTTAACTTTGAACTGTGCAAGCTTTGTGAAACATTTATTTCTGAGGACTGAACTGGAGACCTAGATGGTTATCAAAAACCATTGAACACCAGTACCGGATTAACCACGTAGCAGGAGGTAGCAAATGCTACGGGCCTCGCGCCTCCTAGTAGGATGGGCTAGATGGGAGACTTTTTTTTTTTTTAAAGCTCTACAATTTTCCTCCGGATGGCAAAAACCAAGGGCCTCTTCTTCACATTTGCTACGGGCCTCCTGCTGTCTTAATCCGGCCCTGTTGAACACTTGAAAATAAATATGGCTGTTAGGTAGACAGCAGCAGTGTATGGTACTAGCCATATCTTCATACATTCACATAGTGATGCTTTCTTTAGTGAATTTGGCCCACTACTGTGTAATTACTGACTTTATGTACTGAGCTATTGTTTAAAATAATTTAACAAAAATTATTTCCATGGGAACCAGACTCAATGTAGTACTTCCAGATAATACATGGCTACGAATGTTTGGCCTGTATTGCTAGAATTTTTTTGTGTAATACTCAATGGAAAACGCCCATATTTTCACAGTGAATAATTCTGCTTATCTGACTTCATGGTTGCTTAGATACTAGTGACAATGAAACTGCTGTTGGGCAGTGAAAATAAGGAAGGATATGGACTATATACCAGTCACTACGGATGAAAGCAGGAGTGCCGGGACAAACACAAAAACTCGATCACACTTTACAATATTTCAGGCTAAACATTAATCATGAATAGAGGAGGATATAAGGCATGTGTATTAGATGTGTACATACATTGACTCACCACATGACTCCCTGTCCTTCCATACTATCATAGTTGGTTTAAAAAGTAACATTCACAAAGAGAAAAGGGCTCTCACCAAATTATCCAAACCTGCCACTACACTGGGCCCAGGTTCAGATCCCAGAACCCACGTATCAGCTGCCCTGATTGCAGTTTTTCCGTCGTTTTCTGCATAAGCAAATGCTGGGATGGCCTGCAATCAGTGCCTTATAAACTACATAGTTACCTTTTTCACATACAGATGGAAAGACATCCCCATTCTCCAATCGAAACTATGATGGGCTTATCAAAGTGGTAGTATGTGGAACCTTGCTTTGAAAATAATCACAGCCTCTGGAAGACAATGCAAGCAAATGTCCTGTGAATTGAAAGATGATAATGACTGACTTACGCAAGGCACACAATGGTTTTACTCCTGAAAATTTAATTTTTTTTGTGAACTTGTGCTTTCTTTTGTGTGTTATAAATTATGATTTCTTCCTCTTTTCATAGCTCAATCTAAGCGAGTTTTGCTTCCTATCAAAGGTAATATCATAGGTATAATTTTGTATAAAAAAGAAAATATGATCTACCTTGCATATTTTTGTCTTTTTAGTATGAATAACTTTCTAACTAACATTGTTAGAAACTGTAAACCATTTTTTGTTCTGGACTGTATTACATAAGTGGAAAGACCTTAAACTTTGCAGTGGTTTTCACAGCAAAATAAAATTCTTATTAACATTGCTTACCAAATGATAACAGAATTATGCTAATACCTAAAACAACTGGAATTTTTTGCATTGAACCTATCAGTGACATAAGAATGAAAGATATACTGGATATAATCAAGTAAAACTCTGCAAAATTGTTTTTTTCCTGTTTACAAACATACACTTTATTATTATAATGGAAATGGGAGAAATCCCAGGCTTTTTCAAGCTGATTATGAAAATTCTGCTTAAAAATGTAATTGGCATCTTGTGTGTAATATGTTGTGTAGGGAACTGGCAAAAAGCTGCCCGTTGTCTGTAGATGCGACATCACTGGATTCTCCACATACCAAGACACTACTGTTGCTTCAGGCCCACTTCTCCCGTCTACCATTGCCCTGTGCAGACTACCACACTGATCTCAAGTCTGTCCTGGACCAGGCTCTGAGGATAATGCAGGTGAGAGAGAAAGATTGTTGGGGGGAGGGGAGGGAAGGCTCTAGAAAGTGGATAGATTAAGCATTTGAATAGAAGAATAATCTTCATTTACCAAAGCTGAAGTCTACTGCGGCATCAAAACATGGAAAGACATCTGCACACTGGTGAAGGAGGCACAGCATACCAGGGTGGAGCTCATGCAGGTCCTAAGTCGCCATGACCGGCCACAATTGAACTATGCTGTGAGGCGGGTTAATGTGGAAATGGAAGTGCTGCTTGGGAAAGGCATTAGTTCTGTGTTGGGGGTTGTGCCTGTGAACACCATTGGTAGGTGGGGTTTCACTAGGCATGGCCTACACCTAAATAGAAGGGGGAAGGGAGTTCTTTCTGAGTTGTTAGCTAAAGCAGTGAGGGAGCCCGTTTCCAGTGAAGATGGGGTCAGGACTGTGCCTTTTTTAGGTTAGGGGCTGCTGGTGAAGGGACAGAAATAGATTATCAAAGTGATACTGATTGCAGATTCGCAATGGGGAAAGTCACAGATATTAAAGAAATAGATGAAATGGCTGAAACAATAACTGACTGCGGTAAAAGTGGGAAAGAGGAGATAAATTCTGAAAATGTAAAGCCAGTAGTAAGGGTGTTAATGGTAAATTGTAGAAGTATAATGAACAAAGTAATAGAATTTGCAAACTTAATAGAGATGCACGAACCACAAGTAATAATTGGGGTAGAGATTTGGTTAAAAGAAGAAGTACTAGACAGTGAGGTTTTTCCTGATGGTTACAGAGTGTACCGCAGAGATAGAGGAGCAATTGGTGGAGGAGTCTTCATACTAGTTATCAAAACCTACCACAGTTCACTGGCGTTCATAGATCAAGACCATGAGTTACTTGGGGTAGATTTCTGGGGTAATAAAAAAGAAAAAATCAGAGTGTTGGCTGTTTACCACAGCGGAAGAATGACAGAAGAGGATGAGGCTCTTGGGGAGAAATTAAATTCATATTCAGATTTCAGAGGTGAGAATAGAATCATCATCATCGGCGGGGATTTAAATCTACCAGGTGTAAACTGGGAAGGGAATAAGATAAATAACACAAGGGAACAAAGATTTGCAAATATCTTAATAAGGGAAGGAGGATTTACACAAGTGGTTGAGCAAAACACTAGGGGACAAAATATTTTGGATATATTTCTAATTAAGCCCAATGAAAACCTTTTGAGGTATCAAGTAACTGAAGGAATAAGTGATCATGAAGCAGTTCTGATGGATATTAGAGGATTCAGTAAACCAGCAGCCAAAATTGAAGGGGGAAATAGGTACAATTATAAAAAGGCACAGGTTTCAAATTTGAAGAGATGTTTCAGAGAACAATTCAGCAAATGGAAGAAAGGCTCAGGTACAGTAGAGTCAAGGTGGGAAGAGTTCAAGGAGATAATAAGAAAGGGGTAAGAAAAATTTATTCCAAAGCAGAAAATAAAGAGAAGTAGAGAACCTATGTACTATAATAGGGAAGTGAGGAGGTTAGAGAGGTTGGTAAGAAAAGAACAGAGTTAAGAGACAGCAGGGTAGTAGGGAATGTTTAAAACAACTAAACAAGGACTTAATAACAGCAAAGAAAATGGCTAAAGATGGGTTTATGAAGAGTATTGTCAGTGAAGGAGGACCATTGACTGATGCATCTAGAAATTTCTATGGCTATATCAGGAAACTGAGGGGAAGGGAGGGTGTAGAGACACTTATAGATAACGATAGAAGAAGTTACTGATGATTTGAAAAAGGCAGAGATTTTAAGTAACTGGTTCAGTGAAAGCATTAGGGACAATGAATCAGAAACAGGAGGGTCTAATTCGGAGAACGAGCTTAACAACACAATTAGAAATGATCATAATAAAAAATTTGATATCCATCCTGAGGAAATCATGAAGGAAATAAGAAAGCTGAAAAAAAAAATAAAGGGGGTGGTGAAGATAATATTACTACAGATATCTTAAAGATAGCCAGATGTGACATTGTACCTTATCTTGAAATATTATTTAAAATGAGTCTAGACACTTGCTGCTTACCACAGGACTGGAAAAGTGCAATATTAGTACCGGTACATAAGGGAGAGGTGAGAAATAGAGTTAAGAATTACAGGCCAATCAGTTTGACATCAGTGGTAGGTAAATTAATGGAAAGATTGATATGCAACCACATCAGAAATATATGTGGTTTTCAAGCAGGCAACATGGTTTCAGGCAAGGATATTCATGTGAATCTCAGTTGGTGGGATATATGCAAGATATTTCAGATGAAATGGACAAGGGAGGCCAAATTAATAGTGTAGCACTAGATCTGTCTAAGGCTTTTGACAGAGTAAGCCATAAAATGGTAGTAAATAAGGTAAAAACCATTGGAGTGGATAAGAAAGTCATTTGCTGGGTATAAGAATTTTTAAAAGGTAGAAAACAGAAAGTTAGGGTAGGAAATGTAGTATCAAAAGAAGTTGAAGTAAAAATGGGTGTGCTACAGGGTAGCGTATTGGGACCATTGCTATTCATTATTCTAATGAATAATTGTGTTGATTGTTTACTATCTGAATTTAGATTGTTTGAAGATGACATAATGCTGTATAAAAGAATCAAAACGATAGAGGATTGTAAACAGTTGCAGGGTGATCTGGACAGGATATCTAATTGGGTTGGTAAACATGGAATGAAGATAAATGCAAAGAAGAGTCAGCTTATTAGATACACAAATAAAAAACAAAAGGTTAATTATGAATATAAGGTGGGGAAAGAATTGCTTGCTGAAGACTTGAAATGTAAATATCTTGGAATTACTTTTGATAACAAACTTAACTGGGCAGGACACATAGGACAGGTGGTAGGAAAAGGTTTCAAAGTTCTGCACTTGTTGGAGAGAGTGATGAGGGGATGTACGAGAGAAGTAAAGGAATTGGGTTACAAAACTTTGGTCAGACCATTGCTCGAATATGGTAGTGTAGTATGGGACCCTCATTTTACGTATCAAATACAGGAGTTGGAGAGGGTGCAAAAAAGGGCTGCTAGATTTGTTTCTGGAAATTATCGCAGAATGCAATCAGTGACAGATATGATAAAGGAGCTGGAATGGGATTCATTGCAAGACAGGAGGAGAATGAGGAGGGTCATGGGAGTGTACAGGGCATATACTGGCAATGAGGCATGGAAAGATATTGCAATAGGTATGAAAAGTAGTGCATGGGAGGGAAATGATGACCATGACCACAAGCTGGCACTCGATTTCAGGCACAAGGGTGTAGGAAGATTCTCTTTTTTAGGTAAGGGTGTCATGGATTGGAATGAGTTACCAAGAGAAATGATGAATAATTTACCGAAAACTTTGAAAGAATTTAAAGATAAAATTTGTAGAGGGCAAATATAGGAAGGTGCAGGATAGGGGGAAGATGCGTGTGTAGGGAAATTGCCACCGGAGCCTGTGCTCCATTGCAATTAAATTAAATTAAATTTTTGAATGGTGGCTCACCTTAAGAAGATGGAGATGAGGTGTGAACACACAAAAAACACATTATATAGGAATTTTCAGGTCTAGCCCTTTATCAGCAGGAGAACATTATTGGGGGGGGGGGGATGTAGTGGGAGACTGCCTCACAGAATGACTGTTGGCCAGGAAAATGGTGGGGGCAAATTGAAAATGAGGACAATGAGAGGGGCAGTGATTCAGAGCTAGTACCCAAGCATTGATAAATATCAAAACTGATCTCCGGACGGTGGGAAGAGCAAAATCTACACCTATAAAATGCAAGTCTTGGTCAAGTTGTAGCTGTCATGCCATGATATCACACTATGATGTCATGTTTTCCGCCTTGCCCTACTTATGACCTGAGATGGTGTTCTAGCTTATGCACGTTATTTACTAACAGTTCTATTTAGCTACACATCCGCAAATAAATTAACTGTCAAAACACTGTAAGAAAAGTAGGTATTTTGTTTAAATTGATATAATTATTATTTGTTGCAAATATTTATTTAGTATTCGTTAATAATTTTTGGCCAGAGATTTGTAAGATAAAATCTTTAATTTTAGATTATCGATGATTAGATTGTTATTATAACCAGCACTTGACTTTAAAGCAGAGGGCATGTGTAAATTAATTTTTTAAATAACTTAAATTGTTTTCATGAGTGATCTGTTACTTAAATTATTACTTCATCTGATAAAAAGTTGTTCCACACTGATCTCAATCTATACAGCCTAGACTACAATTAAATCTAATATTATCCGGCACGATGTAAGCTGTTAAGATTTTATTAATTTCCTTTGCTTTCACTGATGAAATATTTCAGCCATACGTAACTGCATTAGCCATTCAACCATAGTAATATCAATCTGAATCATGGATAACAAAAAAGGAAGATGTAAGAACCCGTGAAGATTTTTGATGTAGTTTATATCGGAAGTTCGAGGTTTCCTCGATAATCGTTTCCCAGGTCGGTGGATTGCCCGTGAAGGGCCAATCACATGGCCACCTCGCTCCCCAGACTTGACACCACTGGATTTTTTTCTCTGGAGTTTCATTAAAGATCGCATATATGTTCCTTCCCTACCAAACAATTCGGCCGAACGTTGCACAATTACGCCCTGATTTGCTGGGAATAAATTGATTACCGAGGGATGTTTGCTGCATGACAAATGGTACACACATCAAGCCAAAATGACACTTGACACTTTTATTTGAAACTTGAGGTTGCTTCCTACAAAATCTACTGATTCTGTAATTCATCTCAATAAATTTATGTATATTCCAAATTTGTAAAGTTCTTTTTAACATGCCCTGGGTTTTGTTAGGAAACAAAATCACTGTAACTTGGAATAAATTAAAACATTTGGATAAGTTATCTGCCAACCACCATCATGCAGCAACCTCACTCTATTGTTGATGAAGGGATATAACCTGAAAATTTCAACACTTAATGTGTGCATGTATTTATCCATGTTTCAATGCTGCAGAAGCCTTCAATATTTGTTATTTTACTATGGTAAGCGGTGTTTTTTCTCCTACCCAAATGTTTAACATATATACTATATAACAGATATACTGGAAAAATGTACATACTGTGACATGTATAAAGCATTTCTAGCATACTGTGTGGCAAACCGAATGAGAAAATAATGTTTGGTGCCTGTGGCTGTTTTGAGATTTTCATTGAAGGGGAAAGACCTACTAATTGAGATTCTAAAGAGCTTACATTAGCTGGTTTTGTGTAGTGAAAAATACTGGTACATTGAGTTTCAAATACTGCAGCATCAAAAGTTTAAGCATATTTGTAATACTCAAACCATCACTGATTACTTTGTTTTGGTTACAGGCAATGATTGATGTTTCAGCAGAGCAGGGCTGGCTTGCAACTTGCTTACGATTAGTACAACTGATGCAGATGATAATACAAGCTAGATGGATTACTGACAGCCAACTTACAACCCTCCCTCATGTGGAGCCACACCATCTCTATTTATTTGACAAACGCAGGATGCCTCAATCACTACAGAACTATAACTTGAGCACCTTACCAAGTCTTGTCCATTGTGTTGCCCATGACTATGAAAGGATTGCCAACATTTTGCGTCCAGAGTTTGAAGAGGGCCGCATTGAACAGGTGTGGCTAGTAAAGTGTCTTCAATGTGGATATTTCATGTTTTCATCACTAAGTCTCATTTACATGAAATGGAGAAAAATATTAGCTCCATTAATAACTATTTCATCAAAAAACTGAATGTTCATTGCTGATCAGTTTAAGCAGATATTTGCAAATATTTTTTTGATAAGACACCTATAAGTTTTTTACCACTGGTCTGCTTTGTAAGTAATTGTTTAATATTAGCTTTAAGTTAAGAGGTTTTATTTATTTATCTGTGTATGCACAAGGGCTATAATGAACTAATGGGCTAAAAACTGGAATTAGTTTTACACCATCTGAAAGAAGAAGATTATCAGTTTAAGCTACATCAATTATGTCCTCATGCCTTAAATTCATGCTAATAGGGTATATGCATGTATTATTTTTATATTTTAAAATAATTATTTACCCTGTTATATAACCATTAAAATTATAATTTTGATGAAAATATTAAAATTTAACATAAAAAAATATTTTAAAACTGCAATCCAGTTATGGTGACATCATTGTACATGGCCTATTGTATATAGTGGAGTGTTATATCTCAAAAACTTTATTTTTTATAACTAATTTCGATATGGAAGTGGGTCGAAAATCATTTTATTATATCTATGTGCAAAAAATACAATAAGAAATGCACCTGATAAAGTGTATTCTTATGTCCCATGACATGGGCATATCCAGTGAGGGGCAGGGGGGGCCGCTGCCTCCCCCCCCCCCCAGAAGTTGCCTTCAGTACACTTCGACCAGTGAAGAACTGGCTCAGGAGCACTATGGGAGAGGAAAGATTGACGGGATTATGTCCGATGAGTGGGCATTGAAATTTCATGAAAGTACAGTGAGATATTGACAAATAAAGTTATTGAAAATTTTTCTGAGAATCCGAGAAGATTATTGTTTACATAAAATACTATAATTGAGTTACGATCTTGATTAACTGCAGAGTAGGTCCTTGGATTACTACGTTAATCAATAATAAAAATAGTTTCCTCAATAGGTTTGAGTTTTATTTTGTAAGAAATCATCATGTTTCAGTCCCCCACCCCACTTCCTTGAAAGAAAAAAAAAATACGAGTTGCCCCCCCCCCCTGATTCAGATGTCTCCCCCCCCCCCCAGTTCTGATCCTGGATATGCCCTTGTCCCATGAGATGTGAATTTAAGAAGAAAGTGGTGTGTAGCTATGAGAAGATGTAAAGAATCTTCAACTAGTTGTTTATATTGTCGTGAAGATCATTTTAATGTAAATTATATAATGTTTAATGTCATTATGTTAAATTTGTTATAATAGATAACAACTCATTACCTAGTCAAACTCTAATCATAACTTAGTTTAAAAAGTTTAATAGGTATATTTTTCAAATCAATTCTTATTCAATCTTAATCCAGAGCAACTGTGAACCTTTTAAAGCCATGAAATTGCAAAAATTAATTTCAATCTCCTGTATATTTTAAGGATATATGTCACCTGAACACTTGACTTTAAGAGGCCACATCATTTAATGACCGAACTGGCTGATAATGATATGTCTGTGTTACTGTCCTTTCTTTAAATGTGCCTACCAAAAAATCCGAATGTCTTTTAATTACAAAATTTGGTATATATTACCCAGAGTCAGCATGGTGCAGGCCGCAAGCTGTCTGCTCCCTAATTTACCAAACCAGGCTTAAATCCCCCACAGTAGATATTTCTATTTACTTTCATCTGCAGAAATTGTTGAGCAGAAATTTATTTTATTTCAACTTTTCAACAACTCCGATTACTTCTAACATATACAACAAATGCAATTTCGGCCAATGACTTCCTAATGTTATGCCTCGTTAATAGCCATTGGAATTTGGTTAGGACATGAATCTGTTTTCGTCAAGTACATTATTTTATTTTCAACCAATTACACCCAACCACTACCAGGAATTAAACATGTCGACTGTAGAAAAATAAAAAAATGATCTTCTCAATGTTATGTATTATGTTTAAAATACTTTTTGATGACATAGAAGTATAGCAAAACGTAATACCTATTTCAATTGAAAATACACCAAAAGAAACTTGTTAGCAAAAAAATAAAAACAATTATGTAAGAATCTAGACTTTCCTGGTGTTTGTTTGCAGTGAAGTCCTCACGTATGTATCCCCGGATTGTGTTGTGAAAACAGAATCCGGCAGTATACCCGTGAGGACATCATTTCGTATCAACGATTTTCTGCAAAAAATGCTTTTGTGCTACTTTATTAGGTTACTAGCTTCAAAGCTCGTCAAAAAATAATAGACTGAATGGTATTTTGTCACTCTGGTCCGGGGTGCATTTAAACTTAATCACAAATTCCGGATGTATATTTCATTTTCGGTTACTCCAGTGTGTCCCCTGATCCACATTAGATGTATCTAATACATAGTAGCTATTGCTCTAAAAGGGAAAGAAAATTATTAATTCAAATATCTAACACTTAATTACCTTGAAGCTTTCAACTCATCGACGTCAGCGACTGTTGAATCTGGATTTGATGCAAAATACATTTTCATCATGAAAACATCATTTCTTGGAAGATTATTTTACTTAACTGCTTCCATTCACTTGTTTGAGTATTCTTGCAAGAATCCAATATTTCACCAATTATACTGATAAATTACCATAATACTTAAACACAATCATAAAATTACAAAAATGCCCAGCAACTATGCCTTCGTATACAATATGAATGTGTACTTTGACATCACAATTCGATTTGACAAAAAAAATTACGTTTCCGCGAAGTTACATTTCCCTTGATTTTCTTTAATTAAAATTGATAGATAAAAAGTGAATAAATAGGGAAAAAAAAAATTCGTGGTAATTCTACATTAATAAAGCTTCCAAATAAAAATACCAGACTTATATTTGATTTTCATGCATATTCTCAAATATAAAAATCTGGAAGTTTCCTTTGTAATTAAAAAAAAAATTAAGAGAAGAGATGAAAGCAAGATAGCTCGGAAAACAAAAACTAAATAGAAATTTGTATTTTGAACCCTACTTCAGCAAAAGGACATGGGGACTGGGTTTAACCCAGACAGACAGTAGCAAGTCACTGTTCACTGTTCAATAGTTGTCAAAACACTGATTGTATGTAAGCAGTGGTTCCTTTTCCTTTCTCTGGCATGTATGTTATTTGCATTAAGTATTGGTTATTCTCTTTTCCTTATTTGTATTTGTTAATCAGCTCCTTCTGCTTTCTGTAAAATCCAGTTTTATTTCATATACTTAAACGTCTTGAAATTTCAGTGACAAAAATTGATATAAAACGAATCATGAAATAATTTTTATGATTATACAGTACAATAGATAATTTCCTCTTCGCTCCCAAGAATACATGGAAAAAATAAGTTAGTGTGGTCATAACCACAACTGATTTTGTACAGTTCTATAACTGAGGAAAATGATTGTTTAATATCATCCAATTTCTTTGCTCCACAGATACACAATGTGTTGACATCGTTACCAGTGCTATCTGTGGATCTAGCTCTACGAATGGGTGGTGGTTCAGACACACCACTGCCACGTGCTCCTCACCGAAATAAAGAACGTGATTGGGCCAAATGTTTAGCAGGGTGTGAAGCTACCCTTGCTGTGCGTCTACGACGGGAAAACCGTGATCCTGGTGGAGGGCGCACTCACTGTCCACGTTTCCCTCGTGGCAAAGATGAGTGCTGGATGCTAGCACTTGGTGATGTTGAACGTGGTGAACTGCTGGCACTCAAGAGGGTAGCCACAGTACGTGGTAGACCCAGTCATCACCAGTTGGCATTTGTGTCATCTGAGAAGCCAGGTAAGTATTGAAAATACCAATACTGTTATTGAATTGAATTTTATCATCCTACGTATAAAATGTTATGTAACCTACTAGAATGATTTCTGGTCAACGACAACATAAATGTTAGTTTAAATTAAAAAAAAGGTTCACAATCACAGGAAAGTAGGTAAGTAGATTTGAGTTCACAACCTCCAGTTTGATATGAAAAAGGTTATGGTTTAACAAGGTGCTCATCCCACAAGAAAATCTTAGGTCTATACCAATGGGTCATCTGGTTCACTGTTCATATTGAAGGTTTATTTTTCCAAGTTAGTAACACTCCCAATAATGGCCACCAGTCAATTACAATTAACAGTTGTATCTTGTCCTACCCTATACTTTCACAAATACTGAAAATTCTCTACTAACAATTTCCACATTGGTCTCTTATGGATTTACCACAATCTTCAGTTAAAAATTCAAAATTGTTAACAAAGTTCTTGTTGTATGCACACTTTTTAAAACACTTGCACTGGTATTCACTTGTTACTTGTCCCGACTACCTTCGAATCAAACCAAAACTGTAGTGTTCATGTTCTGCGCTTTTATTCTGCTAGCACAATTACTTCTTCAATGATATTTAACTGTGTGTTTTACAGTATTTGTAATTTTCAGGTGTAAGTGTTTGTAGGCTTTTGTTGAATATATGACCAACTAAAGATTTTTGGCCTCATTTATGTATGTATGTATTTCTTTCTAAACTTTCCTACTAAAACAACCTGCCTTTTCTTTTTTAGCATTTTGACTGCTGTTCAACAGTGAATCAAACTTTTGCACTTAGTTTATAAATGGATATGTGTAATTGGTTTTATTCTAACTATGTGGACCAAAAAACCAAGCCTGTAGGAAAATTGATATGATTTGGATATAGCACTTGGGAATATGTAGGTTCAATTTCCCATCTGACCATCCAGATTTCAGTTTTCCGTTGTTTTGGGTCGGGATGATTACTACAAAAGGCCCATCCTGAATTCCTTCCCCCGCGTATTCTTCACCATTGATGACATTGATGTTGCAAGGACTTTTTAAAAATGTTTTTAATGGTGCTTCATCTAATTGAGATTATAATTATTACTCAATTTATTAATTATAAGTGTTATTGACTTGAAGATGTTTTTATACTTCTCATATTTTGCATATTTAGGGCGAGTTATTTTGACTTTGTACGTCATGTCTGACTGCTACTTGGGCCTTGATCAGCAATATGATATCCAGCTTGAGGTTATCGACAACAGTGCAATGGAAGATGACAATCTTTTGGACTTCGTCGACAACAACAGTGCTTCAGATCCTGATTCTTCGACTACTTTATGGAGTGAACAGTCCTAGAACACTATCAAACACAGTTGCACAAGACTGCTAACATCAGTGATATGGCATGAAAGTATTAAAATGTATCTAATGAGCATGCTTATTGATGGCATTTTCTACTCATGAAACAAATAAGAATTCACAATTATCACTGTGATAAGTATGAGAGATATGCTGTTATTAAATAAGTGAATGTGTGGAAATAGGTTGAATAATTTATTTTTTGGATTGGAGATGTATGTTTTGTTACAATTGGGTTTATTATTGCAGCAGGTCTGCAAAGTGAATTGTGTTCAGTCGTCTTCCTGAATTAATTCACCAGCCCGAACAATGTTCTGTGATTGCTAACAAAAATTATGATGAATGACAATGCTCAAATTCAGAGTAATTGTTTTGTACTACTATATTGTTATAAATAAAACATCTTTTTTGTTTTATATGACGTTTTATATTTCCTATGTCGTGTGACTATGAAAAATACAATGTTTAGAAAGTAATCACAATCATATCATCCTGCCTTCAAGTTATGAACTTAGCTTTTCTATACTTTCCTTATCCCAGAATTATCAATAAACTATTTAAGATTAAAATTATATATTTCTGCCTTCAATTTACATTTGAATTATACAAAGGATCTCTGATACTGCAGCTAACATTCAAAAATCCAGGGATTTTCCACACGGCATAGTTTTGCCAGAGAAGTGAGCCAAATCATCTTGTTCTCTCTCAGCTGATTCCTGTAGTTCTGGTGGCAGGTGCAGCTTCTGTAACATTCATTCCTTATATAAAGAATATTCTAAACATTTTCCAACACGATAACATAGAAACAGAACTAAATTACTACATTTGTTCTTTTCTTTAAGGTTAAACAGGAAGTTTTAAAATCTGCATTATATTACTAAGACATTTTTGTAAAAAGACAAACTCAATACATGTACTTTAGTGCCATTAATTCACCTTTCTGCTTTAAAATTTTCCCTTCAGCGTGTTGGTCTTATAACAAGTGAACAGCTATAATAAGCCTAAAACATATGAAGGAATAGTTGTAAGGCAAATTACACTGACCTGTATCACAAATTTCTTTCTGCGTAAACGGAAAGCCAAGTCAAAACTATCAGGCATGTGTGGCACAAGTGTGTTGATTGCAGGCAGCTTGCAGATATGAAATAAACCATGGTAATCTCGCAGAGCAGCAGCAGGTTCTCCTTCCCATGCCTCCAGCCTGACAGCATAATCTACCAAATGCTCACACCTTTCAGTGGCACCTGGTAATGCCTACACAAAACACAATTTACAGACTTTGGTTTCTTTGCTATTAATGAAAAATCAACCGTCAAGTAGTAATGTGTCATCTTTCTCATAACATGAGCGTCACAAGTTCAATGCAATATAAGCATGGTAATTTATTTTGCAGTGATAAAATTGCAGTGATAAAAGAATTAACTGTACCAGCTTTATAGCAAGTATGACTGGTGTAGTAAGTAAAAATTTTAGACAAAACATAATCCTTTCGGGTGTCCAGGCAGATGGTGTTGTAAAAACACAACGTTTCGACAGCTGGCTGGCTGTCAGTGCCTCGACTGGCTTGGCCACCCATCGAACCTCCTTTATACCTTCAGCTGGAAGGCTCACTCGCTCTGATTGGTCGAGAGTGCTAGCTTAATACGCGGCCCGCTGCGGCCACTGACTGGCGCAATTTGTGCCTTCCTGCCCGGATATGCTGGTGGGGCCGCTCTGATTGGCCGTAAGCGCTAGCTTAATCTGCGGTTTGCTGCGGCGCCCAACTGGTGTCATTTGCTTGTGATGATCTGCTTCGCTCTCGTCGGAGATCACTAATAATTGATCTCCAGGTCTTTGCTCAGATAGAGCCCGCTGTCCCTATTTATGTTGTTGTCATTTAGCCGGATCTCCAACGCCCCGCTTATGACCGAGTCCCAGAAGAAAGAGGCCCTAGCTAGCACTACTGTTTTGTCGAACTTTATCCGTGTTCTTCGTCGAAGGCATGCTCGGCTATTGCAGTCTTTTCCACCTGAATAAGCCTTAGGTGTCATTTGTGTTCGATAAGGCGCTCTTCGATTGTTCTGATGGTCTGACCGATCAAAGGGCGCCTTATTGAACACAAACGACACCTAAGGCTGATGCAACTGGAAAAGTCTGCGATAGCCGAGCATGTCTTCGACAAAACAGTAGTGCTAGTTAGGGCCTCTTTCTTCTGGGAGTCGGTCATAAGTGAGGCGTTGGAGATCTGGCTAAATGACAACAACATAAACAGGGACGGCAGGCTCTATCTGAGCAAAGCCTGGAGACCAATTATTAGAGATCTTTGACGAGAGTGAAGCAGATCTTCACAAGCAAATGACATCAGTCGGGCGCTGCAGTGAACTGCAGATTAAGCCAGTGCTTACGGCCAACCAGAGTGGACCCACCACCATCTCGGACCACCAGCACATCCAGGCAGGAAGGCGCAAAATGGTGCTAGTGCTCTCGATCAATCGGAGCAAGTGGGCCTTCCAGCTGATGAAGACAGCAGAGCCAGCTGTCGAAACGTCGTGTTTTTACAACACCTTCTGGATGGACACCCCGAGAAGTTTTTTGTTTCATCGATGTGCCGGGAAAGTCTCCACTCACACATCAAGGTTTTAGACATTTCTGAGTGCAGATATATATATATATAAAGTAGTAACATGTTTCATCAGTATATAAACACTTATTTGTTAAGCTGCTCTATATTTTGTCCTTAATTTTTACTCAGATGATTCATGCAAAGGCAGAAATAACAGTTTATCTACGCGAAATATTTCCTATGGGAGTACATTCTTACTCACTTTCCCATAGTCAGGATTCAAAACCAATGAAACATAACATAGGCCTTGCAATTCATCTAATTTGCCACAGAAGAAGGCAGTAGCACCAGACAAATACATTTCACAAAATTTCTGTTTGATTCATATGGCAGGTACCGATGTGTACACATCTTTCCACTGCCATTTGTCTCCCCTCAAATGATTAAGGTAACAAACTGAAATATTGTGAAGAGAGAGTTCGTCTGGCCCTCCTGCCTCCATCTGTAGTAAACGATGGATCATTTTTTTCTATCCTACCTTATTTTCAGAGGTTAATGGCAGATTCATTGACACCATTATGCAATTCATATGATTTTTAATGCCCATTTATTTTGAATCATACATACTAAGAAAAAGAAAATGGTTTTTATGCAATGTAAATAATAAAAGATATGGACAACAAATCACTCAAAAAAGTTTAAGGCTGGAAGACTATCGCAGAAAGCCAAACATGAGATGAACACAATTGTACAATAATTTGGTTTGTAAGGGATGTATGCTCACACCCAGACTTACTGTATGACTCATATCACATAGCACTGGCCAGAAGCATATATTGCAGTTTTATGTAAAGTACATAATGAGAATCATGAAACTAGCTATGCAATGCCAATTAATTTCCATAATACTTAATAGTTTCTGCAGGTTTCAAGAGAGGAAAAAATGAAAAAAACTTCATTCCAAAAAGGTGAGGCTCGTAAGTGCTCATATGGTGATCTACAGGAATACCTTTCATACTTATACTGGGGAAATACGAAGAAACTACTAATATTGAACCAGTTGAGAAACGTTTATAACTGTAATTAAATAAAATTAAAGTAGCTGACTATCTTCAACTGACAACAATGATGTGATTTGATTGAAAATACCTTTGGAAGAGGTTTTTACCAACTTATTCCCTTGCTTTTATATCATTTAAAAATGTCTACAAATATCATTGCATTAAACTCATTTTTATTTTGAAATTAATTAGATTTAAAGTGTGCATATTATCAAAAATGGCACAATTTCTTCCAAGGTGCTCTCAAATCCACTAGAATTAAGAAAACTTTTCTAAAGATATGATTAAACATTCCTATCTTAACTAGTAATTTTAGCTAGTCAAATCCCATGATGTGCTGCAAAACTGAGAGGAACAGAAGATATCTGACCCTGTGCTTTTAATTGACAACATTTTCTCTTACCATCAACAAGTAAGTTCTTTGTACAATGTGTGGAATATCTTACTGATCACAGTGTTATTAAAAATGTTGATAAATTTATAGTTCATATTATTTTTTCACTCTACACCTTCTGAAATGTGTTACAAAAATCTTGCCAGTTTTGTCATAAATTGAAAATTATTTCACTTGCTTGGTAAATGACAATTTTTTTGTGAAACATTTTAACAATGCATCTTTCCAAGTAAGCAAGGTGATCATTAAAACTTGTAATAGCCGATAAAATAATACAAACCCATCCTTTGCTCTTATTAATTAGTTGTTTTAAGTTTTCCCTACTATCTTCCTATATCTTAACACTTTTGTGTCCCTATCTCACTAACCTCTTTAACCTTCTCACCTCCCTATTATAATAAGTAGATTATGTATTACTCTTTATTTAGTGGTTTGGAATAAACATTTCATCATCCTTTTTTACTATCTCCTTAAATTCTTCCCACTTCTCATTCCCTGTTATTGCCATCATTCCATTTTCTGAGCTTTTCCATAAAATATCTCTTAAATTCTAAAGTTTGGAGCTTTTTATAATCATACTTATTTCCCCCTCCTATTTTGGCCACTGGTTCACTGAATCCCCTAATATCCATCAGTACTGCACTGTGATCATTTATTCCTTCACTGACACCCCACAAGATTTTCATCAGACTTTATTAGAAAGAAATCCAACATGTTTCGTCCCCTGGTATTCTGCTTTACCACTTGTGTAAAACCTCCTTCCTTTCCTAAGGTATTTGTAAATCTGTTCCCCTTTGTTATTAATCGTATTTCCTACCCAGTTGACCCCTGGTAAATTTAAATCCACTCCAATAATGACACTCTACGCACTTCTGAACTGTGAATATGAAACTAGTTTCTCTCCCAGAACCTGATCTTCATCATTCATTTTTCCACTATAATAAGCAGCCAACATCCCTTTTTTTTTTTCACCCCAAAAATCTACCCTAAGTAACTCATGGTCATGATCTAAGAACACAATAGAACTATAGTAATCTTTGCTAACCAGTATGAATTCCCCTCAATCATTTGATCCTCTCTCTCTGTGGTACACTTTACATCCATCAAGGATAACCTCCTTGTCTAATACTCCTGTTTTTAACCAATACTCTACCCCTATAATCATTTGTGGTTCATGTATCTCTATTAAGTCTGCAAAGTCTATTACTTTGTTCATTATACTTCTAAAGTTCACCAATAACACAATTATTTTTTGCTTTGTGGTATTTTCAGCACTACCCTATGCCTTTCCAGTTGTACCCTTGTCCGTTATTATTTCAACAGCTTCACCTATTTCTTTAGCATTTGCATTTCCCATCGTGTATCTAAAATCAGTATCCATTTGATCACTTATTATACCCTCACCAGCAGGCCTTAATCTAAAAATAGCACAGTCCTAACACCATTATAACTGGAAGTGGGCTCCCTTCCCCCTTCTCTTTTAGGTGTGACTAGTAAAACCCCACCTACGAATGGTGTTCACAAAATAGAACTATGCCTCTTCCAATTATCATCTCTGTTTCTATGTTTACCCACCTTTTCCTAACAATACTATTGCCTGCACCTCCCACTATAACTACTCTATTGTCCTTAGTGAAATCCCTACATAGTTATCCTATCTCCTCTATTACCTGCCATAATGTTGCACTATGTTTGAGAAAGCTTGTGACCTGGTAGCCTGTACCTAACTGATCCTGCAGAAGAGAGCCTACACCTCTCCCATGGCTATTACCTAGCAGTAAACCTTTTTCTGACTTTTTTTTCCCCATACGTCTATTCCTACAGCCCTGCTGCACCTTACCTAATCCTACATCTGAACAAGGCTCTTTCCCATGTGACTCTGGTAACAGGTCACACCTATTTCTCTCCACAATTTCTGGAGTGTCTGGCTTCTTCATCCTATTAACCATATTTCCCCTACCACCTGTTAAGAGTTCCCAACCATCCTTCTCACCCCCTAACTAAACCCATCGTCTGTAGTTTCTGCCTTCACGGGTAGAGCCTCAAAGATCCTTATCCTTTCATGCAATTCCCTAATCACTTCTCCCATCTTCCCGATTGTTTCACCCATCTCACTGATCATTTCGTCCTGTGCTGAAATTTTCCTATCCCTAAAATAGAACAGACAATACTATTTTTAGAACCTCATTTAGTTCCCTTCTTTCCCCTACCCCATATTCCCAGTGAAACCACTTTTTACATCCTCTCCTATCCACACCATTCACCACATTTGGTAGATCACATCCAACTTCAAGCTAGACATGTCTGCCTTACAACATGTATATTTATCAAGGAATGTAAAACATTTCAGCCCAAACTATAACGCGAGTGTTGAGAATGCAAATTAGACAAATTGTTTTGGTACGGGGTTGAGCTGGCAGAGGCTATGCTAGCCGGCAAGACAGGACAGTGAATTTCAGTGTTACGTAAAGAAAATAAGAGTAGAGTGGACAAGCTACGCCAAGAAGCAATCTCTGGTGGGCTAGATGATAAACATACAATTGGACAGTGAGATCATGTGACAAGTAAAAAAAATTACGATTGGCTGCAAGACGAACAAGAAGCAGAACAGCCATGTTATTACTTAGTATTTTACAAGTGGCTATGGTGATTTAACGTGCCTATCACTCAGTGGTTGATACACGCGTGACCCATGTGGAGTGTTTCTGGGCCGCGGAGGTTTTCCACTATTCCATATTTTCATGCTGCAAGGTGTAAAGACTGCCGAATTCGTTCAACAGCCCAGTCCGACAAACTTGTGCAATTTAGTTTTGTTTTCTAATTACAAACCTGCTTTCTTCAAGGTGTCAAAGTTCGATGTCTGAGACTTTTATTGTAACACGGAAATGGTATCGGCCTGGGTATTTGTGTTTTAAAATAAACTGTTTAAGTGTGATCTTTTGAATTCTGGTGAACGTTTTTTTGTGGTAGCCTTTAATGACAGACATTTAAATTAATAATCCTTAAGAATTTCCCGATTCCCAGATGGCAGCCATATTGACTTTCAAATCTGTAGAAAACCTTACCCAGCACCTTTCAGTATTACCAGAACTTCCACCCACAGTTTAAACTATTCCCACCTTCTCTGTTATATCTTCAAGTAGTTACAAGTTACAGAAGAGAGTTTTCTGAAGACTATGGCAGAGTAACAAGGGCTTGTGTGGGTTAACAATTGATCCACGGGCTGGAAGCACAGCCAGCTAACAAATCTATACATCCCCCGGCCCAATTAATATTGTTACAAAACTTATGCTAAAATGAAAAATTAGAAAAAAAATATATCAAGGTAATACAGATACTCAAGAACTTTTTTAAACATAACTGTCAAACTCACGAATAAGCATAAACTCGATCACTAAATTCTAATAATACAATATTCTCACTAAAACTGTGTATACAAGAAATATGAGTTTAACTAATGTAATTAATCTTATGAACAATAATGTCAACATTATTCTTTAACACACAAACACACAGAGAGAGAATATTAAAAATATTCACAGTTACAAGATGTACCTGAAGAAGACACCATGGTACTGTCAGAACACAAACAGCATATGCACTCCTGAGAATTGCCCGAAGGGAATATAAGAACAGCCACATGTTTCTCACATCCTCAACAGAGCCCCAAAGTGGTGATCCAACACTAGTGACACCTATTCTCAATATATTTCTACAATTTGAATCCGCATCCACAGAAAATTCCCCTTTTCCAATGTGGTCTCTTATTAGTTTCAGCAAGTGCTCGTAACAGGAATCTTTGAAACAACCTGTATGTAAACAATTTAAAAATTAGAATATGTGAGAATACCAGTCAGCAAAAAAATCCCTCCCATAAACAGAATATTTATAGCAAATATCAAAGGAAAAAAATATTAAATGAATCCAGCTACTTGATAATGTATGACAGTTAGAGGGACTTTAAAACAATGTTTCGTGTACTTAGTTATCTTTCATCAGTGTTTCCATACATAACAAAATTTGAGGTATAGCTTGCAATTGATACTCTACATTTAAAAAAGGCTGTATAATTAACTACAGATTTTTTTGGACAGAGCACTGCTTCTAAATACTTAAAATAACTGGAGTAACCCTGTCTAGTATTATTGCTCAATAAGAGTCTTGTCGCAATTTAGAATTAACAAATTGTTGATGAAAACGGTAATAATGACAAATAAAGGCAGGTAAATATACAGTGAAGTAGCATATATTCTCTTAATGTTCCTTTATTACTGCCACTATCATTCAGTCACTGCAGGTAGAGTTACAAGCTACAAATGTATGAACCTGTCACATAATTATAAAAACGTAATTTTCCTAAATTAACTATAATCACAGTTTAGTGCTGAAATATGTGCTCTCAGAAAACAGAAGACTCTCGTGAAGCCAAATTCCCATGTAACTGTAGCTAGCTGACATACGGCATGTCTAGCTGGTGCCAGAACATTACAAAAATTAAAGCTGAAACAATAGGAGCAAAATACCAACTATTGTTTTGATTTAAACAAAAATATCATTTTAATAATCGATTTTGGAGAGCAGTTGAACTGGCACAACAGAATCTAAGCAGCCAATCCTTAAATTCTGAATTTTAAGCAACTTGAAAGCTAGCAATTATTGGCCCCCTTCACTCCTAAAACTTGAAACTGAGCTAGTGTCAAACAATTGATTAAAATGTACATAAAAATATTTATAATGATAAAAATTCCAAAATAATTTCTAAAAATCAGAACTGTCACTTGCCAAATCAGTTAACAATTTAAACAAGGTATTGTCAATTAAAAAAAATTATTTGCTGTGACATATTTCATGATTAAACTTTTGTAATAATAGCAGTGTCCTGGTCAAGCAATTAAACACTAGTTCACAGTTGAATGAAAATGACAGTATCTTGTTATCTGTGTACACTACAATTTTGCTACCAAACAGAAGGTACTTAAGTTTTGGAAACCCAAAATTATGTATTCTTTTTCATTTATACAAATGTTAAATTTCACTGGGACCTAGCACTTTAGCAAGTTGTTCAATTGCTCTATGTTACCTACAAGGACTTTCATTTTCTATATAATATCACAATTAAAACTGTTGAGCACAAAAAAGAAGTTTAGGTCCCAATAGGGAGGTGCAACGTAATATGAGTGGTCTTCTCACTTTTAATTGCCTGAAAATATTTACATTGTTGAGTCAAAACTCAATATTTATTTTCTTAGTTAAATGAGAAAATGCTAGCTTTTCAGTACTGTACTTTAACAAATCAAAAATAATGGCCTTACACTCCTAAAAAGCTTTTCAGCTGTGTTGTTTTTGTGGCTAGCAGAACTTAATGTATCATCTTTGACTCTTTCACAAAAATATCTTGGAAAATATCATATACCCTTAAAATTCAATTTCATGTCACAAAAAGAAACATACTTCCTGAACCTCACCATCATTTTTGCTTTAAGCTGTGGAGATTTCTCTTAGCAATGACCAGTGCTCTTAAGTACTCTCAATTAAAATATCATCTACATATACATGTATCTCTTCAAAAAATTCTTCATCTAATACATGATCTAAAACATCTGCATACCTAATACAAACTTTAGTACACAGAAATGATATTATTACATTGCACATAAACACTTGTTTGATGCTATCAGATCTAAAGATTTTAAATATTTCTCACCCAGTAATTTTCGTGATGTTACTAATTTATTTATGCAACAAAGACCTATTTAAAAACACTGACATTTAAGACAAATACTTATCCTTGCTTGTTAACATGTCACATGACAAGGGATTTGTTAAATACATTATTTATTTATTTAGTCTCATTACTATCCCACTCATAAATCCCATCTTATTCCTTCTCAACTTGACATCTGTCTGCAACCATAATGTATAATGCTTGAGAAATAATGATTCATAACAAAATTAAAAATTATGTCCACATTCCTTTATGAATATTTGTCTATTGTCATATAAATCATCAAATTCTTTAATAATTTTATTTCATATATCTTCAGATATAAGTTTTACTGCTCAAAGTCCAAACTGCCAGAAAGAAAATTTTAGTGAACTCACTCAGATCACACACCATATGCAGAATCCTGATTTCCTGTAGATAAACTGCTCCAATAACAGATATCAGCTTTTTTAATGGTCTCAGGATCAATTGTCTGACTGAGGTCAAAGTTATGACCAATGTTTGTAGGTCTCAAGGATGAGGGCTGTCCGGGCTTGATGTTCTGATAACGCCATGCAATTTTCATATTTTCATCCATGAATTCATAATCTGAAGATTCAGGTATGTCTTCCTGAACAACAGCAGGTAGCTCCGAAACCTGAAACAAAAACACTTTCAACATATGTATTTAAAAGGAATAATTTAGCTGGTTTTAACCCACCCTTTGACACAGGTTGCTGAGATACCATGGCAGGATTTGAGTCCTGGTCGCAAAAGGAATTTTCATCATTTGGGATCTGGCTTGCAGGGAAGGTGATAGTGCGTGATTCCAAATCATCAGAAGTCCCGGATTAGGTCCCAAACCTCGGCATGTTAAAAATGTCACATAAAATTTGTGAACACTTTCTTTGTCTATATTTGTTAATTCACTGTAAATTCTAACACTCAGATGCTGATTTCCTCTATTGATCTTACTGACATTTTCAATGCTGTCGTCAGTTTTTACCATTTGTGGATCTCCTACGTGGAGGTTGTCTATAATTTCTTCGCTGTCATATTTGAAATCTGGATAGTGTGGAAAGATGCAGAAGAACTCTTAACATAAATGAAGTATTGCAGGTGTGTGAGCCCAGCCATTGTTGTAGTGTAAAAGAATCTTTTTTGGTTAATAAGAGCCATTCCTTTATTTCATTACATAAATACTCCAGCAAACAACTAAAGGTCTGTAGAAGTGGGTTGGCTTACAAAACACCAAGTTTCCCATCAATGCTTGTTTTTTTCTGCAGAAACGTCCAACTTCCAACTTCATGGTAAACTGAATATTTTAATGGAACAAATTCAAAAGTGCAAATTAACTCAGGCTGTTAGCCGGCCTCGGTAGCATAGGGGCTAGAGTGCTAGCTCCACGTGCCGAAGGTCGCCGGTTCGAATCCGGCCGCGGGCATGGATGTTAAGTGTTGTGTGTCTGTGTGTGTGTCCTGTCTGTCCTGTGGCGTTCGCACTTTGAAGACTATATAAACACTGGATTTAACTGATACACTGGATGCTTTAATATAACACATTGAGCTGGCTGTATGGCCTCAGCTGCCAAAAGCCATTAAATTAAAAAAAAAAAAAAACCTCAGGCTGTTTCTACCATGTGGCCATATTACGAAAGCGTTGTCCCCATATCTGTAGAAACATTTTAGCTGGAGCGGTATATTGTTTAGTGCTTGCCTCTAAAAGGACTCCATGATGATGGTGAAGCCATCTTCTTGTCCTTCAAATTGAAAGGTGGTTGTCAGAACAAGCTGGAAAAGATTGATCATTACTTGGTCAAACTGCAGCCTTAAAAGATCTAAGGTGTCCATCAGGGAAAATCACATAAAAAGAGTTTCAACATCAAAGCTCACCACTAAATCGACTGGATCCAACTTCATGCTGTCAATGATCGCCACAAATTCACTTGTATTATGTATATGATTACTACATTTCCATGCTAAAGAATTCAGAATGTCCTTGAGATATTTGACCATATGGTCTATCCCAGGGGTGGCCAACACACGGCCCTCGGCCTCGTATATTTTTACGGCCCACGAGATTCATCACACTTTTACAAAATATATTTATTTCGTAATTGCCAAAGTAGTTAAAACCATTGTATTAAAAATACATTATTTGTGCATCCATATTTTCAAAATTTATGTAATTTATATATATCATTTTCAGTATTATATTTTTCTTTAAAATGTACGTTTAGTATCATTATTATTATATTACATATATTTACATGTAAGAATAATAGTAAACACAATAATAATAACTCAATATGTTTCAATTTTTCACTCCAAAAAAATGTCTATTGTGTGTCTAAATCTAATATGGGGATATATAATTTTATATGTGGCCCGTGGAGCTATGATGCATTTCCAAAGTGGCCCGCAAGATCATTTGGGTTGGCCACCCCTGGTCTATCCATTGCATTTACAAAGGTTTGCATTGGCACTTCTTCTTTGCAGACTTTTGAATACCCGTATAGCCAAGACAGTGCTGTGGCACTGAACTGGAGGTGCCTTATCAATACTTCCAGGAGCTTTGAGGAGCATAGCAGTTTGGCATAATGTTTAGCTTGGATGTAGGGTCCTGGGTATATTCTTGCATTACTGGTCCTCCAAAAGTTACATTTTTCTATTGTAGTCCACATTGTTCAAAACCACCATGCAGCTTTCCTCATCCACCTGAAACATTTCTTTATTGTCACCATTCTTCAGCTCCTATAACATGGACCTTACCCCCTGGAGATTATCGAGTTTGGTAATTAGTATCCAGCATGTTTTTCATCTGAACTCCTCCACTTCTTCTGCAGGCAAAGTGCAAGCTGCAATTTCTACACCATTAATGTTTTCCCTCTAAGGCATTGTCATAGAGCAAAGTTAAGGCCACTCAATAAAATCGATTTCATTGTGGGATCCAGCTCTCAGTCTAAGATGATGAAGGATCACGCAAGAACATGTCGCTCAGAGGAACATATAACCAACAACTGTTCAAATTTCATGCAATTCTAGGTCAACACTTGTTGATAGCACAAGAAACTATATGCAGCAGTAGTGCTGTACACCCACTCCCATGTGTCCCCTGATGAGGTATTTGATAAGCAGTGAATTTGTGGAGATCTTGTACAGCATTAAGTTAGAGCCAGGTGATTTCGATGTTGTATAAGTTCTTATGCAGTTTCCCTTCCTCAGCTCCTCAGAACCTTTAAGACTGCATTTTGATCAAGTAATACTGATCTTTCCACCATGCCTGACTTCCACCTTCTTCTGGCTTGAAGGACAATATTAATGAACAAGTGAATGGGGTAGCAATGGGTTCAACATTTTCACCTGTTGTAACATAACAGTAGCATTCTGCCGCGCCGAAATGAGCGCATGACTACATTGTTTAAAGTCAGTCGTTATCGAGGTATGGTAGCGGACGGCTCGCGTCGCGTAATGTGAGACGCTATACTAACTGTGCGGGTGTAGCAAGAAGTAAGAAGAATGAATGAACTAGTTTAACCATTGCGATGTATGTTTTAAATTGATTTGAACAGTGGGTTGAGATGCCAGAACAGTGAAGTGTGGCATCGAAAGTAATTTAGTGTGGACTGATTTGGATTAATAACTTTCCTTTTTTTTCTAAGAATCTCGCAAACGACGGATTACGAAGTTTCAATAGCCTTATCATCTAAATTCTGATAGTGGCCAACTGGTTCGATGTGTACTTTATTCTAATAAATGTGTGGAGAACCTATTTTCATTACTTAATACTTAATTAGTTATCCTCACACTTTTATCGGACTGGTTTGGACCCTATCTGGCGACCGGCGGCGACTACGAACTCATCTATCCGGCTTCTAGTGCTGCATGTCAGTCAGAGACAATATAATAGAGACTGTTAACGTCCGTTATAAACTTTGGCGAAGTAAGCGCCTGCCGCGACGCTAGCGCTCCAACGGTTCGTCCTCTCAAACACGCTGTGTCGTCACCTAAAGGCGGCAATTTTGAAATGCTTATGACGCTAATCCCCACCACACCGCTTATGGCGTTTTAAATATTGCTATGTATCCTTTCTATTACTTTTTAATTTTTTTTTATCGTTTCTATTACTTTCTTTTTACTTATTATTTTAGTATTTTATTACTTTCTCTTAGCAAACAGCAGGGCAATTGGATAAATAATGTAGGGAAACTGAAATAACAAAAAGAAATAATTTGTTTGTTTTGAATTTTTATTACCTCAGTTGAAAATGAAACAAAAAAATAACATTTGCAATAATAACAGAAATAAATAAATTTAAAAAAATTATACAGCATATTTAGTCTATACATTATATACATATGCTCATTACATTTTAGATACAATTTACAACATCCATCAAGAATTGTACAGGGTATTTAGAGATGATATATATATATACACATTACATTTTAAATATGATTTACATCCATGGAGAGATAAAAGTACAAAAATATATTTATTATATTATACCAGAATATACACTCTTGTTTTTAATGGTGGGAAAGGCAAAATTAGAATTGCCACACAGAATGTGCACAGTTTATATATCAATGGGAAGCTTGCAAATGGGGAGGCAGAGCGATGCAGGTTGAAAATTGAAATCCTTGAATTAAGTGAAATAAGATGGCCTGGGTCTAGGATTCACACTACGAAGGAATGATCCCTGTACCTCTGTACATCTAGCTAGGAACATTATTCAAGTTCATGCACCAACAACAGACAAAGATGATGAACAAATAGAATCCTTCTACAACGCCTTGGATGAAACAATGAAACTTAGAAAAAAAGGAAATATTACACTGGTCATGGGCGATTTTAACTAAAAAACTGGCAATGAAATTATATTTGGTCTCAGCCTCTTGTCAGAAGAGGCTTTCCATGTTGCAATGTCACGCTCAGAGTTATGTGGATTGCCAACGTCCAGTAGAAGGCAATTTAAGAAGAAGAAAGGCTTGCGGCAAAGAACAGGTATGAAAATTCGGCCATGGCCTTTTGTAAGGACCATCCCAGCATTTGCCTGTGGTTATTTCGGAAAAGCATGGAAAACCGAAATCAAGATGGCCGGAGGGGGATTTGAACCAGTGTCCTCCCGAATGCGAGGCTAGAGCGTTACCGCTCTCCCAGCACGCTCGATAAGCATAATATATACAAAACATAGCATAGTATACACAAAACAATATTGAACATAGGCACAAACATAAAATAATATACTGAACATATATATCTTTCAGCAATGCTAAAAATGTTAGTAAAATATTTTCATCAGCGAAAAGCCCATCAAACCCATCATCCTTTTACTACTGTGCACTTCTGCACATGCATCAAAGGTAATCAAACAGGGTTAAGGAGGGAAGTGTACTATGTTTCCAAGAATTAGGTATATCAGTGATAGAGGCTAAAAAGCTGCCAATGTATTAATCCTGAGATAAGGGGAGGGGGGGGGGGGGAATACATTTTAAAATAGGAGATAAAATGAGGACCGCTGTCCAATATACTACCACTACTGTGACAGATTTCACACTACAGAGTTGTGATTAGAGAAACAGTTACATACACAGGAACTAAGCAGGATATTTACAGATTATACATTACAGACAAACACACAAAATTTATATTTTAAACACAATTTGCACTATCCATAAATTTAGCAGCCCTCCCTTGAAATCCTTCAAACTTCTGTACTTTATACTCACAAGACAAGTATAACACTCAATTGTCTGATGGAGCTTGTATGTGGAAACACCCTTACAGTTCTAATACATCACCTCTGTAACCTCTATAGAAGATATGGAATTTTGAAGTCTCTCCCTCACATGTACTCAATTAAGTTTATTATTAAAATGCCAAGATCTTTACATTTCAAACATTGAATACACATAACTCCCATTTTGTATTAAATCAAAACCTTTGTTCTATTTGAGTAGCTGGCACAGATGAATGAAATAAATGAATAAAATATTTTCAGTCACAAGAAGGTAGAATGCTCATCTACAGACAGCCTTCCGCATTTTCTTGGAAGCACCTTGGGGAGTGATTGGTTGTGAGGAACCTCTCTACGACTTTGCTTGCAGAACCTGAAGATGGTCCATTTACAGAGAAACTTCAGTAGGTCTGCATGCAAAGTTTTGGAATGTTCCTCACAACCAATACCTCTCAAAGAAACCTTCGCAGAAACTTGCCTCATCAAGTGTTTCAGAAGGAATTCCTGATGAGAGCAACCTCTTAACAGTACCTCCACTTTGTCCAACACCTTCCATATTACTTTTGTTACAGGAACTGTTGGGTAAGTAAATTGCCAACTTTTTCATGGAGTCCTTTGAGGAGGAAGCACTAAATAATGCAGTATTCCAGCCAAATTATTTCTATAGGTATGTGGATGACACTCTCGCGATATTGCCAAACGGTAGTAATAGCATGGACTTATTTCTGACATATCTGAATTAGCTCTATCAAAATATTTAATTCCCTACCTATTCTGGACATTTTGGTAAAAAAAAAAAACATGCTGATAGAACACTCAGTTTCTCATAAGCCCACACACGTAGACCTTTAGTTGAATGTTAACAGCAGTCATCACGCGGCACAACGCACTACAATTCTGATCACCCTCCTACATATGACAAGAAGAAGAGTATGTGGCAACGACAACCTGGATGTAGAATTGAAATACCTATGTTGAACTTTACATCAAGGGTCAAATCTGACACAAGTTGAGGAGGAATGATGCCGGACAGAAAGTGCCGAAATAGAAACAATGTAGAGCAAGCATTAAGTGAAGACTATCTTCAGACTACTGCGCAAGTGTGAGCAACAACCTGAGACTATGTACCCCAGGACTTTAACATTTATCATGTGAATATGGGAGCACCCAGTGATGTGCTGAGCATGCGAAAAATGTTTGTCTGGATCAGGAACAAAAATCAGCAGTGGCCAAATACAGTTTCCAGGAGGATCACACTTTTTTAAATCTGAAAATACAAGGATTTTAAACTGGGCCAAAGGATTTTGGGACAGTGTCATTTAAGAGGGTAAAAAGTTCAGAATTGAACTTCCATTCACAATGATAGAGAATTCAATTAGTGAATATGTATTTACACTTTAGGTTTCTGTCATAATATTTTGCTGCAACACAAATTATTTATTACATATGACTAGCAATCAATCAGACGTTAAATTCTTCTACTTAAAATATCAGATGGTGAAAAAGAACGTAATGGCAAAATAAGTCATTCACTTTCTGAATAGGTACTTTAAATCATAAAAACTGCAGACATTACTTTATCCTTGAAAATCTTATACAAGTACTTCAGTAAAATTATTTGAAGAATAAACTAGTTTATTTTTACAAAACAGAAAGAAGTAACACCAACCAGTTTTTTAGGATCAACATCCTGACTGCCTGCAATTACTGAATGGCCACATACAATTCCTTCAGCTAAGAAATATTTCATAAGAATCTTTGAAAAGCTCCCATGTGTGTCTTCCTCTGAAACATGAAAAAAGGTTGCAATAAATTCTAAGCACAAAGTCCATGAAAGAAGATAAACTCATTTATTTCAGAATATACTATAAGTACATGCAATAGTTGATGGGCTGGCTAAGGGATACATACACTAACAGTACCAAACACATCACATAAAGGATGCATCCTCAACAAAAGAAATGAAGAAATCACAATAAATCCCAGCTATCACTCCAACATTATCAAAGTGAAATATTCTGACCATGCCCTAACCCCTGAAAATAGAAAGATGTGGCTAAGTTTGAACGTCTGCCCATGATTGCGATGAAGTCTTACATCAGAGTGTATTGTGAAAACATAACATTTCAACAATTAGCTCCGCTATCTTCCTCAAGTGTGAAAACATCTGTCATGGTCTCCTGATCGTCAGATAATGAGACAGCTCAGATGCCGTACCCCTCTTACATGCAACTGTTTGGATAGGAGCAATGCACCCTCCGCCACACACTTTTAGTGAATCGCGGAGTAATAATAATAATAATAATAATAATGGTTCTATGTGTGGTCAGTGGGTGTGCATATAGATGTTCATCGCAGTCTGCAGACCCTAATATGGAGCTGTCTCTGGCAGCAGCTGGACGGAGGTACCATGCACTCTGCAGAGTTCTGCCAAGGTTTTTCCATGGCTCATTAAGACATAGCCCACTGTCTCTATTAAATGTATTGGCCAGTTGAATTTCGATTGCTTCCTTGACTATTCAATACCAAAAATGTAAAGTCCTTGCCAGTATCCTAACTTTATTAAAATCACCTTGTGGCCTTGGACATTCACAGGCTTGGTGATCATGGATTTGCTGTAATGTCCTGGGCGGAGATAGCGTTTGTGTTCTTAACAACGGTTTTTGTACAGTGCAGATAGTTCAACTGATATAAGTCTTTCCCCATTCACATGGGATGCTATAAATTCTGGGAACTCTAAGGCCTAAATCATCCTTCACTGAACAGAGTCCCATATTTGGGTTGGTGGTTGGTAGAGTTTTACTCCCGTGTGAGAATTCTTCCAGTTTTCTCCGGCTTAGACTTGGTCAGATATTTTGCTAGCGGGTAAGTCAGTGCTCCGATGTCACTAATCATTCGTCACAGAGGTACACTTTCTTTGAGTATTTTTGGCAGACTGTATAGCCAAGGTAGTCTGGCAGCAAGAGGTCCGAGTTTCTTATTGGTCTCTGCAGAAAATTGTCTTTTTTATCTGTCTTCCAGTATAGCACCTGAAGAAGACAGTTCTTTGATGTCCCAATTCCTGAGATAGGCTGTCTTTGTCAACAATCGCCATTTAATTGTCATATAATCTTAATGATTATTATAAAGGACTGCGTTGTCACTTTAAGAAGCTTTGATATTTACGGCCACCAGGGAACAAGTTCAATTTAATTTGCCTTAATCTTTACTGTCCTCCTATAAAGAATGTAGTTTTTTCTATTTTTCAACAGGTTCAAACTATATTGCCGTTATTTTGTCTATATCCCCACAGAGCCACATTTGAGAGATCCAATATCTGAAAATGCCAAGTTCTTTCAGCAATAACTAATATGTGTAGCAACAACCAATATACCCGATCAACTTTGTTCAATCCTCACTGTATTCTCTCTCTCTCTCTTTTTTCACCATGGTAACCCCAACTGTCCCCCCCCCCTTTCTCTCTCTCTCTCTCTCTCTCTCTCTAAGAGCAATCGTTATTCAACTGCATCCATGCCCAAAGAACAAAAAATATTTTTTTTCAAAAAAACTATCACTATTAAATCCTAGCTCAATCTAAAAATGGTTCAAAATCCTTTACTTGCTGAAAAGAATAATAAGAGGATGTACCACAGTAGGAAGGAAAATGGGTTACAAAACTTTGGTCTGAATCATGTGGCATGTCTGCATTCCTCTGCATGAACTAATGAGGTCATAATACTTTGATAGTCAACAGGAAGACATAATATTTTCAGAATACACCCTGGGTCACTAGAATAGTCAAGACAAATTATAACCTAATTACTGTTTGGGAAAAATATTTTACTGGCAACTCCAGAGTGAAATACAACAACTCCTACTGCTTAAAAATTATACATCGTGACTACTGTGGTATTAGTCCATGCAGAAAACTGTAGTTACAGCAGAATTGCAATCTACAGCTGATCTGAGACATTCACCTGTAATTTTACCAAATAAAATCCACATCATCGACAATTCCATGTACACATGTAACTAACTGCTTAACTTCCAAATAAAAATCATGAATGGTTATTAATTCTCAATTTTTAAAGTGGAATATAAGAAACAGTTAAAGATTTATATGCTGCTCTTGTCGGCATCCCCAGGTAGTAAACGTGGACCAGCTGACCTGTCAACATTGTACCGTACCGAAAAAAACTGTGGCTACACAATGACTCAGACTGAAGGAGTTGTCCTCCCGATCTGATTTCTCTCTCTCTTTTTATATATACATGCCTTCAACAATATTATTTAAGAATATGCATACTGCACAATTTTCATTAAAAAAATACCAAGTTAAACAGTAAGCGATTGCTGGATGCTATATTTACACATATGCAAACTCCAACAATGTTTACATGACATACAATCAAATACATGTCATTTTGGTCCAGGATCATTTCAATTTATCCATAACCTTTCAAACAATGCTGCTGTAAAATTAAAGCAGGTTAAATTATTTATAAATCCCTCCTGCCTTATGCTGAAACAAGAACATTTGTGCTCTTTTAACCTGACTCTGATCTACAATATTTCTGCAACCACCTGAGAGACAAGCTTTACAATATTACCAACTCAGACAGTACAATATGTGGATTAATTTCATTGTATGTAACGCCTATTATCATTGGATGTCACATTACGGTCACTGGCGATCACTCACCATTTAACATTACAGCAGATCTGTGCAGTATTTGGATATTTTATTGTTATAATAGAAACATATTTTTAAATAACAAAGGATAGAGAAAATGACTCATTACTCACCAAAGTTTAAGGTTGTGATGAGTGGAAAACATATGAGACAAACAAAAACATACACAATACTTCAGTTTTACACTTAATTCGTGTGTTAGAGACCGAGTCATATGGTTCAGGAGGTGTGCACATGCTGAAGTTTACCATGTGACTGGCTGGTTTCTATGTAGGCCTGACTGCACAGCAGCTCTCAGTCAGAACAGTCTACACCTGCAACTTATATCTTAAAATACCAGAACAATTACCACAATTCTAACAACCTCAAATGACTTCTTCATTGTGAGAGTAATCAGAGTTTTCCCTGAAACCACATGCCCACTTCAGAACTTCGGAAATGGCAACTTTGCATACCAAAATATCCAGGATACCAGACACCCACCTGGCCTCAACCACCGATAAAATTCTACCTCTGACCCATCACTCATTATTATTAAGTATTATCATTTAACTAGTAACAAATTTATTTCAAATTTATTAATTGTTCGCTTTAACATTCTGTACCCTTTTGTTATATATATTAATTAATTTCATCCCCACTGGTAACATTTATTTATATATATCATCAGAGTCTTTCCTGAAATATCAATACTTCACTTTCTAACACTTCACCCCCACCACCTCCTCCCCCACCCTGTCTTCTGATGCCCAACCAGTCATGTGGTAAAATTCGGCGTGTACACACCTCCTGAACCATATGACTAAGTATATAGCATGAATAAGGTATAAAACTGAAATATTGTGCTTGAAAAAGCTTATCCTGAAACAAAGTCTATGTACACATATGTGAAACTAAATTCCTAAAACATAAATTGTCAAAATTTTGGTAAATTTGATAGATCTGACAAAGTTAACCATTTCATGACCAAATTATTTACAGAAGTTGTGGAATTCTTATGAGCACTTTATTGGGCTAAGGAACCACACTTAAAATTATAGTTTAAATCTTGAATGTGAATAATTAGTCTATAGGTACAAAATAATTAATTGTTCCCACTGAACTCTGGAATAACTCAACTCGGGAAATTGAAAAAATATTTATTTATTTTTAAGTGCAAAAAACGTCAGAAATATTACATTTATACATGTATTAATTTGTTTTGTCTTTTGAGTTCACTTCTTCTAATGCCACTGGTAGATTTTCAAAATAAGAAGTATCTTCACTACATATACTAGCACTGGGAGAAAATGTGAAAGAATCTCTTTCGGGATTGAGAAAGATACACTGGCATGACAAGGAGACACGTTTCCAATCTCGCCAGCTTCTATTGTCAAATCGAAACCATTATCATCACTTTGCACAATAATATTGCCGCTAACGTCATTCGAAATTTGTGAAGTATTCGCTGAATCTTCATCAGAATCTGAGTCAACATTGAAATCTGAATCTTCTGCATCATCTGGTAAGTACTACAAAAATCTCAGAACCTCTTCTGGCATGAGACCAGGCATTCTAAACAATGGGAAACGCACAACAAACATGATGCCGATTTTACAGCTACACAGTTTGCACATCCCACACAGTTCAGTGGGATAAATAGTTCCCACTAACTTAACTTGCAATATTTCTGTGATTTTCAGTGAAATTTGCTAAACACAGACATATACTGTCTCCTTAGTAAATATGAAAGTAGACAACAGCTTCTGCGAGCTTGTTGGTAAACTAACCATAGTTAGCACACTATAACAGCGGTGGCAGCACAATTTAGATATGGGAACAATGATTACCACTGAACTTACGTTGAAAACAAAGAAGTGAGAACTATACTTCCCACGGGTCATGAAAGGGTTAACAGCAGAAAATTAAATTGGTTCACCACAAACATGACAAAAATATGTGTAACTCAACCACATATTATTGTGTAGTGGCAGATAATGCTAGCATAAATAACTGTCAAAACTTAAATTCACCAAATAAGAAAAATAGTAAACATACCAATCAGCAGAATTGTTCCTACAGGTATGCCACCACCTGTAAAAAAGGAAGTTTACAAATATTTATGCAGTAACAAAACAAAAATACAGTTTTAATTTAGTAATCAAGGGTATCTTGCAGCATACATCCAGTCTATATTTACATCAGTCATTCTGAACTATATACCAGAGATATAAACTACCTGCCACAATGTGCATCACTATCTACTTGGCTGTGATAAGAACAGTTCTGGCTACAGACAAAAATGATATTTGAAATTAGCAAAATTATGTTGTAACAGTAAAAGTGTATGTGATCTTCAAATGCTAATCATCAAATGAATATCACTGGCCTTAAAAATATGATATTGTATAAATTTTCACTGATTTATAATGACCGCTAGGTATTAGTTTATTTCAATGAAGGATAGAATAATTAATTATATATTTTTATTATATAATTGTTTGAATAGTGGAATACTTATTAATTGATGTAGGGTGTTAATTAGATCCCAGCAATGGGAACGGTCAAAAAAATGCTATATGGATTCCTTTGAGTAAACTATCCATTGGCTCTGGTGTAGACATCATTTGTTTGCTGAACATTTACAACCAAAAATTAATGACAAAGGTAATCAAAATGTATGAGGTTTCCATTTAGCTTGTAATGAAGCTTGGCCCACAGATATAGCATTATATCATCATCATCATCATCCTCAACAGTTTCCGGCCTCTGGCCGGGTCTGCATTATGCACAAGCCTCTCCATTTCCTTCTTTCTTCCCAACACCTCTCTGTCACCACTTTGTTCCAGTCCTCTCCTCTCTTCCGTACACCCTCCTCCACTCCTTTCAGCCATCCATCTCTTGGTCTTCCTCTGGGTCGTTTACCTTGCATCTTACTTTCATGGATCTTTCTCGGGATTCTCTGAGCCCCCATTCTCTTGACATGCCCATACCATCTCAGTCTGGTCCTCTCTACCCTTTCCTGTAGGGGTTCCTCTTTCATGGTGCGTCTAATCACTTCATTCTTTATTCTGTCCATTTTAGTGACTCCCATTCTACCTCTTAAAAACTTCATTTCACTTGCTTGTACTCTGCTGATGTCCCGCTTTTTCATTGTCCATGTTTCAGCAGCATAAGTTAAGATAGGCACATAGTACGTATGATAGATTACTCTCTTGCTTCTCTGTGGCACCTCTTTATTCCATATCAGGCTTCTAATGCTCCTTAGAAACGCCTCTGCTTGTCTTCCTCTTTCACTTATCTCGCCATCATTTCCTCCACATTCCTCTAATACACTCCCCATGTACTTGAACCTGTTTACCTTCTTTAGTTGTTCCCCTACCATCACAATTCCTTGGGCTACACTATTCTTTTTCCTGGTTGTTACCATGTACTCACATTTCTTTACATTAAATTTCAGGCCATATTCCTCCACACTGTCTGTCCATACATCCAACTGCCGCTGCACTTCATCTTCTTCACCTCCCCAGATCATCAGATCATCCGCAAAAGCCATCACCTTCATGTTTTCCTCTCCCATCCTCGCTGCCACCTTCTGCATTATTTCATCCATGATTACAATGAAGAGTAGTGGTGATAGGGCACTTCCTTGTTTTAGTCCATTCCTTTGTTCCAGCCAATCTGATCTTCCTTCCCCTTTTTTCACATAGCTCACACTTCCTTGGTACAGTTCCGTCACTCTCTTGATGGTTTCTTTGGGAACTCCTCTCTTCTCCAAGGCCTTCCATACCTTACTCCTGTGTACACAATCATATGCTTTCTCGATATCGAGGAATACCACCAGTAGATCCTTTCCATACTTATAATGTTTTTCCTGCAGCTGTCTCATGGCAAATATCAAATCTACCGTCGATCTCCCTGATCTGAAGCCATACTGCTCTTCCCTAAGCCCCTTTTCCACCCTGTCACGAATTCTTTTTTCAATTATCTTCTCATACACTTTGGCACAGTGGCACATCAGTGTAATACCTCTATAGTTTTTAAACTCCTTCCTGCTCCCTTTTTTGAATATAGGTACAATTATTCCTTTTTTCCAGTCTTCAGGAGTTGTGCCCTGATTCCATACCTTTCTCATCACACGGTATAGCCACTGCTTTCCTACTACTCCCGCTGCCCTTATCATTTCCACACTCACTTCATCGATGCCTGGTGCCTTTCCACCCTTCATCTTACCCAGAGCTGTTTCCACTTCTTTCCAAGTTAGATCCTTCTCTTTCTCTCCTACACGGTTGCTATTTTCCTTCTTCTCCTGAACAACTGTATCATCCTGTGACCAATTTGGGTTCAGTAAGGCTTCAAAATACTCCTTCCACATCCTTTTTAGTTTTTCTGAGTTGTTTATTTAGTTTCCATCTTCGTCCAGCATGTTGACATTTTCTATCCTCTCCTTCCTCTTCCTTTTTACCATTCCATATAATACTTTCTTATTTCCTTTGCTATCTTCTTCCATCATGTTGGTCCACTTCTCCAGCCACTTCTTCCTTTCTTCGGTTACTATTTTTTTGGCCTCCTTCTTTTTCTTCACGTAGTCATCCCTTGTCTCCTGTGTCCTCTGCTTGAACCATTCCCTAAAGGCCCTGTTCTTGAGTTCCACTGCTTGTTTAACTCTATCATTCCACCATGCTGTTTCTTTCCACCTTTTTGTGTTACCAGTCCTTCCACACACTGTTTCTGCTGCTTGGACTAACGTTGTTTTAAAATATTCCCACTCCTCTTCCACTGTCTCCATTTCCACTATTGGTATCTTACTCCTTATTATTCTCTGGTATTCCTCTTCATTGCTCTTCTCTTTCAACTTCCATATTCTTAATCTCCTATCCTGTCTTTCTGATTTTCTCCTCTCTGTCGCAATCCTCAGCTCCATTACTAATAGCCGGTGATCACTATCCAGTGCCTCTGATGGTATTACCTTTACATCTGACACACTCTGCTTTAATTCACCATTAAATATAAAGTAGTCCACAACTGACTTCCTCTGCCAATCGCTACTTTACCATGTTACCTTATGGCTCTCTTGTTTTTTGTACCAAAAATTTCCTATTTACAACATTTAAAAAATGGGGCATCTGCAAATAGTGGACTACAGTTACATTTTACTGTGTTCCAGGTTCCGTTCTCCACAAATGACTATTCCCATTTCTGTTTTTCCCCTTATATTTTTAATCCCAGTTGTTACAAACTGCTACAGTTCTATCATAACTATGGTGCCACAATTTGAAGATGGTTTTAAAATAATAAAACAGAAATCTGAATCATAGCCTGAACCAAAATAATATGTAATAGTGGCACACGATTTTTGGAAGCCCTATTTTAATGTCGAATCTGGTCCAGATTACATTCCAAGCTAAACAGTTAATACTTTTAGTAAATAATCCTGCAACTGTGTCATGGTAGAAAGTCTAATTGTAATTTGCTTTTTGTGAAAAATTTTTGGCTCTAAGAAAAGCCTTTTGGCTCTCAAAAGAGCAGTTCACATGCCTTTTTATTCATAAGTCAGGACAGAAATTCCTTACCCTCCCTTCAACGTCAAAATGCATTTGTTTTCTCAATATATCTATTCTTCTTTCATAGACACATTGTTGTAGTCACTTCCAAATGCCATCAGGATGACACAAACGGATGAAGTTAGTGAATAAATCCTTTAGGTAGCCATTTCCAAAAAGCACTGTGACTGGAAGTATATCCTTGTATTTGAGTTGAGTGCGCCAAATGATTTGTCCTATGTACGCTGGCCACTTCATTTTGTCCCCTATCACTTCCTGTATGTCCATATTACGTTTGCAAAATTGACACCTAAACTGTCTTATTGCTGTCATATTTATTTAGTAGCTGTAAACATCTTTACCCGTAGTTATGTATTTGATTGCCAACTAAACATAAAATTGCAAGATAACGTATTAACCTCCTTTCATAAATAACCAAATATCCCACAACATACACAAACAGGCTATCTTGCAGAAGACAACCAGTTCATTTTTATGATATAATATAAACAGGATACAATCAAATATTTTTTTTACCAAAATAAACTACTATGTACATCTTAATCACCAGTCTCAGATGTTTCAAAATCATGTACACCACTACTACTCTCTAGTGCAGTGGTTCCCAAATGGTGGTCTGCGGATCCCTGAGGTTCCATGGAAGGGTCACAAGGGTTCCGTGTTCCATCCAAGAATTAAATTAAATGAAATGCTGTGAGATGGCTATCATGGTTCTGCTTCCGTTTGTGATGAATTACCGAAGAGAGACTGGTTTTTCAGCTTACGCTTATAAAAATGGGGATCCACCAAAAAATGTATAATCAATTAGGGTTCCACGGCCAAAAAAAAATATTGGGAACTGCTGCTCTAGAGTACAGTACAGAACAGCAAATGCAGAAACAGATCGGAGATATGCCACAAGATAGCGCTTTTTTTTCTGAAGAATTTAAATCACAGCCGCACAACATCACAATGGAATTAATTGATATCATCATTGGAATAATAATACTTGTTAAATAATTAATGAGGATAATAGTATCTTATATACAGTGTTTTCCATATATAAGACTTGCTGGTATGTGCAATCACAATACCGGCTTTGCCAAAACTATTGGGGATGAATGAAGCTGGGCTCTAGCACAAACTTATATAGCCTGAACAAAACCACAATAAAGACTCTTTCTATGGCTCGTATATAAGTTGGTAACACATTTACATGTCAGAATCAATAAAAATTGTCCTTCGGTCTGAAATTTGGTAAACACATTCCTTAAGTGGTAATATTTGATTAAAAGAATGGAAATGAAGTAAAATCACTGGATGAATACATGTTATTATGCTAGAAATACAGGTTATTACCTATCGATATTTATTACACGTGTTTCTTACTCTTAATCCAGGCTGCATTTCAATCTAACCATTAATGCTAGCCGGAAAACATTAAAATAACTTAAATTATCTGTATCAGTCATTGATCACGTTAGAAACCAACCTGGTTAAAAGAAGAAGTACTAGATAGTGAGGTTTTTCCCGGTGGTTACAGAGTGTACCACAGAGACAGATGAGTTTTTATAAAAACTACCACAGTTCACTGGTGTTCATAGATCATGACCATGAGTTACCAGGGGTAGATTTCTGGGGTAGTAAAAAAGGAAAAAATCAGGGTGTTAGCTGCTTACCACAGTGGAAGAATGACAGATGAAGATGAGGCTCTTGAGGAGAAATTAAATTTATTCCAAAACATAAAATAAAGAGAAGCAGAGAATCTGTGAACTATAATAAAGGTGAGGAGGTTAAAGAGGTTGATAAGAAGAGAACATAACAGAGTTAAGAGACAGAGGGTACTAGAAAATATTTAAAACAACTAAACAAGGACTTAATACTCGCTAAGAAGGTGGCTAAAGATGGGTTTATGAGGATTATTGTCAGTGGAGGGGGACCATTGACTGATGCATCTAGAAATTTCTATGGCTACGTTATAAAACTGAGGGGAAGGGTGGGTATTGAGGCACCTAAAGATAAGGATGGAGAAGAAGTTACTGAGGATTTGAAAAAGGCAGAAATTAGGGACAATGAATCAGAAACGGAAGGATCTAACTCGGAGAACGAGCTTAAGAAATGAACATACCAAAAAAATTTGAAATTCATCCTAAGGATATCATGAAGGAAATAAGAAAGCTGAAAACATAAAGGGCCTGGTGTAGATAATATTACTACAGATATCTTAAAGATAACCAGATGTGACATTGTATCTTATCTTGAAATGTTATTTAAATTGAGTCTGGATACTTACTGCTTACCACAGAACTGGAAAATTGCAATAGTACTGCTGGTACATAAAGGAGTGGTGAGAAATAAAGTCGATAATTACAGGCCAATGAGTTTGACATCAGTGGTAGGTAAATTAATGGAGAGATTGATATGCAACCACATCAGTAATATATGTGAGGAGCATAAGCGGTTTTCAAGTAGGCAACATGGCTTTAGGCAAGGATATTCATGTGAATCTCAGTTGGAGGGATATATGCAAAATATTTCAGATAAAATGGACAAGGGAGGCCAAATTGATAATGTAACACTAGATGTTTCGGGTCTACTGGAGATCGCGATTCCGCTACAACAACATATAGTAATATCGTTGGAATACTGATGTAATCAGTCGCAAGACGTATTATTATCAAGCAGTAATTTCGTTGTAATACAGCCTGGACCATTATTTTCAAGCACAAATTAGGTTGTAATACAGCCTGGACCAGTATGAAACCATTAAATGTACTTAGGGAAGAATTTATAGTGGAGTCTTGCGTTTGACCACTGCAGTATTATGATGAAAACCCGGGTAATATCAAGATGGGGATACCGTCGTGGCCTCTCGTAGTACACACATAGATAGTATATATGACATGATTGTGACGTATTCAGTCTGCATGTTCCAACACTGTAACAGCTATTGATATGATCTGAAAATTGAATATCTGCAATATCGTGCGTTATGATTACGTTTCACTTTGGTCCAGGCTGCATTACGACCGAAACGCATATTTATAATCATCATTTGAGTTTATGTTGTAATACAGACTGGACCATACGTCACAATGATGTCATATATACCACGTGATCTGTGTGTTTACTATGCAAGGCCGCAGCGGTACTCCCATCTTGATATTACCCAAAAACTCCTGGTGGAATCGCGATCTCCAGTGATCCTGATGTTTCAATGGCTTTTTAGAGAGTGAGCCATAAAATGGTAGTAAATAAGGTAAAAACTATTGGAGTGGATGAGAAAGTGATTTACTGGGTAGAAGAATTTTTAAAAGTTAGAAAACAGAAAGTAGGGTAGGAAATGCAGTATGAAAAGAAATTCAAGTAAAAATGAGAGCGCCACAGGGCAGTATTTTGGGACCATTGATATTCATTATTCTAATGAATAACTGTGTTGATTGTTTACTATCAGAAATTAGATTCTTTGCAGATGACATAATGCTATATAAAAGGATCAAAATGGTAGAGGACTGTAAGCAGCTGCAGGGTGATCTGGACAGGATATCTAGTAGGGTTGGTAAACTTGGGATGATAAATGGATTTATTTATCAATCTTATTTCATGGATCCCTGCTGAGGAAGCACCTCTGAGATGTGAAACATGTCATGGTTACTATACATACCTACAATATGAGTCATAATCATAGTAAAAAACAATTATATGCTACAAAGAAAAAATAAAGACAATAAAATAAACATAAATTTTTACAAATGTGATTTTCAAAAGTCATATTGAATACAATTAATTGTTTTCTTCAAATTTTGAATGGAGTAGAAGGAGTTGCCAATAAGATAATCTCTCAGTTTTTCTTTAAATATATCTTTATTTTCTGCAAATTGTTTTATACCCTTGGGAAGTTTATTAAATAGATGTATACCAGAATAATTAACTCCTCTTTGTACTAATGACAGAGATGTTTGTGGTTTGTGCAAGTTATTTCTGCTTCTTGTATTGAGATTGTGTACCTGTGAATTAGAAGTAAACAGGTTACAATGATCTATGACAAAGCACATGAGAGAATATATATACTGAGAACTCATTGTAAGAACATTGAGTTTTTTAAAAAGTTGTCTGCAAGAAGTTCTTGGATAGAAGAGTCAGCTTATTAGATACACAAATAATAATCTAAACATTGATTACAAAAGAAAAATCGTGAAATCACTGCAACCATTTTGATTAGCCCTGTAGAGGATTTAGAGAGGATGCAAAAAAGGGGTGCTAGATTTGTTTCAGGAAATAACTACAGAATGCAATCAGTAACAGATATGATAATGGACCTGGAATGGGACTTATTGGAAGACAGGATGAGGGTGATGAGGATCATGGGAGTGTACAAGTCGTATATGGTGATGAGGCATGGAAAGATATCGACCTGTAAGAATTAAAATTAATTCATGGAAGGGAAAAGATGACTATGACCCCAAGCTGACACTCGATTTCAGGCACAAGAATGTAGGAAGATTCTCATTTTTAAGTAAGGCAAGGATTGGAATAACTTACGAAGAGAAATAATGAATAATGTACCAAACACATTGAAAGGGATATGATGGGTGTGTAGGGAAATTGCCACCCGAGCATGCGCGCCATCGCAATTTAATTTAATATTATATTATTTTTCATTCGGGAAGGTAAACTACTATGCGACATTCCTAGTAAAAAATCCAATATGTCAGTTACGCACAGAGAAACTGTCTGTGTTACTGATTTTCCGTTTTTTAAATACCTGCAATCTGCTTGTGGAAAATAATTTTAAAAGATGTTCCGTTAGTATCTTACAAATCAACATTATAATGAAATTTTGGTACAGGCAATTTATTATTCCAAGTTTCCAGAATACTGTATACTTTCATTTTTTAAAAAAACGTATAAACTATAATCCGAATTACTGATCAGTCCGTTTAATAACAAGTGAACAAAGAAAAAAAAAAACATAAACTGTAGTTTTGAACTTACCTATCACATAGTCCAGAGACGGCACTCCTGTCGAAACTAAGAGTTGTGCATTCTGAACCGAAGGTTTAGTGCCTCGAATCGGAGGTAGTTTGGGCTTAACTGTTTTCTGGAAACTTGTGGTCTTGGAATTCATTGTATAGTTTAATACGTTCTCGCGAAATGATTTACAAAACTTTCTAAACACTTCCAAAATGTCAAGACAAAATTACACTCACTGAATGCTATACTAGAATCAAACAACGATATTAAAAACATGATATGTACACAAACTCCACACTTGTGAAGATAGTAAACACAAATGCTGAACGCTACATGACGTCTCTCACCTGTGGTTACGAAGATATATCGATCAATCGATCATTTCCATACTATCGGAATAACGAAATCGATAACTGTAACGATATTTTACATGGTCGATACATTGAAATTGATACAAAACAGTGAAATACTGAAATGTATATGTGACAGGGAGCAAACTTGACTACACTAAGCACTGATTTAGTTCTATAAAATAATCGATATCGTTCTTTTCTAGTCTGTGGTTCCATTCCGTTTCGTGCGCGTTATTTGTTTCTCATCCATTCACTTTAACCGACCGAGCATGGTGGTGTAACGGATAGCGTTCTGGCCTCGCATTCGGGAGGACGGCGGTTCGAATCCTCGTCCGGGCATCCAGATTTGGGTTTTCCATGGTTTCCCAAATCACTCCAGGCAAATGCCGGGATGCTTCCTTACAAAGGCCATCGCTGAATTCCTTCCCATTCCTTGCCCCCCCCTCCTTTCCAGTCTCTAAAAACCTCGCTGTTGAGAGACGTAAAGCAGTTTAAAAAAAAATAAAAAACTTTTACCGATTTTTTATTATTATTTAAACTGTTGTGTTACATCGCATTCGTTCGTGCTTGTTTCTCTCTAGACGCATTACTATATACTAAAGGAGGTACAAAATATTATCTCTTAACTGATGCAATCGTTTATTTTATCAGTGTTAGTAATGGACCTTTCAATGTAGTTGAAGGCAAAGGTTTTAGTTATTTAATGAATCACTCGGCACCGCTATAAAAGTTCCCGTCTCATAGAAGTATAAAAAAATGATAAAAAATGCTAATATAAATGCTAATGAAACCTATCAGGGAAACGGGGTGTAAGGGATTGGGAGAGGCTGTACTTTGCACGGACGAGACACTGGCGACTCAGAGATTCCCGGTATAAGGAATCACCCACTGCTTGCCAACGGTCCTCCGAAAGGAGGGCGGAAGAGCGGGGAGGGGTTCAGGACACCCTCTTGCCCTTGGGGTTGGAAACGGCTCATAAAGGCGGATGAATCAGAAATGATCAACGGCATGGGGATGCAGAATGCAACAGGAAACCACTACATTAAAGACCTAAAGGGTATCTCGAGGACATGTAATCCTCTCAAATTACTTATATCATGATGGCTTCTTCCTGGGTAAAATATTCCGGAGGTAAAATAGTCCCCCAATCGGATCTCCGGGTGGGGACTGCTCAGGAAGGAGTTATCAGAATAGATAGACACATTCTACGAGACGGAGCGTGGAATGTTAGAAGTCTGAATAGGGTCAGATAGGTTAGAAAACTTAAAAATGGAGATGGAACAACTCAAGTTAGATGTTATGGGATTAGTGAGATTAAATGGAAGGACGCACAGGATTTCTGGTCTGGGGAACACAGGATAATTAGCACACAAGCTGTCAATGGAGTCACTGGTGTAGGATTTGTAATGAACAAGAAAGTAGGGAAATGGGTGAGTTATTGTGGACAGTTTAGTGACGGGATTATTATGATGAGGTTAGAAACTAAACCCTTCCCAACCACATTAGTACAAGTGTATATGCCAACGTCACAGGAAGATGATGAAGAAATAGAAAAAATATACACTGTAATTGAAGAATTAATCCAATACGTGAAGGGGGAGGAAAATCTAATAATCATGGATGATAGGAATGCAATAGTGGGAGAAGGAAAAGAGGGGAAGGAATACTGTAGGAAGTTTTGGTCTAGGAGAAAGAAATGAGCGAGGAAGCAGGTTGCTACAATTTTGTGAAAGATATAAGCTATACACCTGTAAACGTCCTGGAGATAGAGGCAGATATCAGCTAGATTATGTCATGGTCAAACAGAGATTCAGGAGTCAAGTTTTAGACTGTAAAGCGTACCCAGGAGCAGACATAGATTCTGAGAAAAATTTGCTGAAATGGTAGATTTAGGTATAAGAAATAACTCTGAAAGGAGTTCAACCGAGGACGAATGGAATGCATTAAGGACCGAAATAATGAAAGCTGGTAAAGAAACATTAAGCTTTAGGGAACACGCTGCCCGAAAATCTTGGGTCACATAAGAAATTTTGGAGCTGATGGATCAGGATGAAACAGGAAAAGAGCAGTACAGGCAATTTATTAATCAAATAAATAGGAAATGCAAAATAGCAAAAGGAAAAAGGCTGCAAGAAAAGTGTGAGGAAGGGATAAAAAAAAAAAAGGAAATGGTCGTAGGTAAAGTAGATGTTGCATATAGAAAGATCAAACAGAATTTTGGAGAAATGAAGAAAAGAGGAATGAACATTAAAGCTGCCGATGGGAAACCTGTTTTAAGTTCAGAAGATAGAGCTAACCGATGGAAAGAATACATTGAGAAACTGTATGTTGGGGACGACTTGAACAATAATGTAATAGAAAAGGAAGGCGATGTCGACATTGATGACTTATGAGATCCTGTTTTGAGGACAGAATTTAATAAAGCTCTGAATGACTTGAAAGCAAATAAGGTAGTTGGAATTGATGAGATCCAGAATTCCTTTAAATCCTTAGGAGAGGAAGGACTCGAAAGATTATTCAAGCTGATATAAAAATTATGAAACAAGAGAAATGTCCACTGATTTGAATAAAAATATCATCTTCACACTTCCAAAGAAATCACAAGCCGACAAATGTGAGAATTATCGCACCATTAGTCTAACAACACATGCTTCAAAATTACTGACCAGAATAATATACAGAAGGATGGAAAGGGTAGTAGAAGAGATAGTAGGTGAAGATCAGTTTGGGTTTAGGAAAAATCGCAGTACAAGGGAAGCAATTCTGTCTTTAAGATTAATACTTTGAAGGGTGGATCAAAAAAAAAGATACTTTTATGGCATTTGTTGATTTAGAAAAAGCTTTTGATAATGTTAGGTGGGACAAGATGTTCAAAATTTTAAAGAAGTCAGGTCTAAAGTATCGAGATAGAAGAATACTCTATAAACTATATAAGAATCAGGTGGCTATAATAAAAGTAGAGAATCACGAGAGACATGCATCAGTTAAAAAGGGTGTGAGACAAGGTTGTAGTCTATCCCCGTTAATATTCAACTTGTATGTAGAAGAAACAATGAAGAAAGTCAAAGAGAAATTGCCATGTGGCATAAGTTTTCAGGGAGAAAAAATCAGTATGCTACGATTTGCTGACGACATTGTCTTATTAGCAGAGAGGGCTGAGGATATTAAGAAGTTACTGAATGGCATGAACAAAATACTGAAGGAAGACTTTGGACCGAATATAAATCAAAGTAAGACAAAGGTGAAATGTAGCAGAAATGATACCAATACTAGCAGATTAAATATAAAAATAGGATCTGATGCAATAGGAGAAGTAAGTGAATTCTGTTACTTGGGAAGTAAAATTACAACCGATGGCCGAAGCAGGAATGATGTTAAAAGCAGAATAGCACTAGCAAAAAGATCCTTCATGAAAAAGAGAAATCTTTTAGTTTCAAATATTGATCTAGGAATTAGAATAGGGTTACCAGACGTCCCCGTTTCCCGGGGACAGTCCCCGTATTTAGCTCTTTGTACCCGGACAGATTTCGTCCCGCAGTGTCCCGGATTTTACTGTTGACCCCAGAATTTTTTAAAATTTAGATATACTTTTTTAAAAGCCCTGATTTGCTAATGCATTCGTTTAAAGAAAGAAATCAATGAAATTTCTTCTCTAAAGGAATTTGTGTCAAAAGATAAAGTAGACGGATGGAATGAATCCAGTGTTGGTGTAAGATGGAATTAACTTTATATACATTTTTCTGACAAAATGGTCCCATATGTTCAGTTTCGCAACTTAGTAGAACTGTATTTGTGTCTTCCGGGGGTAACACATCTGTAGAGAGCGTCTTCTCCTCAATGAACATGATGGGGACATCACAGAGCGTCAGAATGAGTACAGAAACAATTCAAGCTACGCTAACTATATTAACAAACTTTTCCATGACTTGCCGACAATTTTCGGGCAGACAAGATCTTCTCAAGAAGATTCATTCTTCTGAGAAATACCAATGACAATTGACAACAAGTTGGAGGTAAAATCAGGTACCATATCTTTTAAAATACTAAATATATAAAAATGACAAATATGTTTTTTTAAGTTAACCCAACCTTTAATCATCATATAACTTATAAACGTGCACCGCATCATTAGGACAAAAAATGTCGAAAGCGTCCCCGGATTTGGTGAAAAAGTGCTGAAGCATCCCCGGATTCGGAGAAAAAATTCTGGTAACCCTAAATTAGAAAGAACTTTATAAAACTCTTTGTGTGGAGCACAGCACTTTATATTAGCGAAACATGGACTTTAGGAATACCGGAAATAAAGAAAATTGAAGAATTTGAATTGTAGCGCTACAGAAGAATGCTGAAAATTAAGTGAACAGACAAATTAAGAAATGAACGAGTTTTGGAAATGGTGGATGAGAAAAGAAGTTTGTGGAAGAAGATTACAGAAAGAAGAGACAGGCTGGTAGGTCATATTTTGAGACATGCAGGATTGGTTAATTTGTTAGTGGAGGGAACAGTCCGAAGGTAAGAACTGTAGAGGAAGACAGAGATTAGAATATATGAAGCTATAATGAGGACGTGGGCTGTAAGGGGTATGTAGAAATGAGGAGGCTAGCACAGGATAGGAAAGGATGGAGGATTGCATCAAACCAGTCGAAAGACTGACGCCAGCAAAAAAAAAAAAAAAAAAAAAAAATCAGGGAAACATCTTATATTATTAATTTGGTTGCTGAGGATGCCATAAGTAAAACTTCCGAACTAAGCAATTTATCGAACATGTCAGGAATATCCTCAAATGTATCAATAAAAAAATAACAAGTTTAAAAAAGAAAAAATAACTAGATGTAAAAACTCTGCTGAACTGGATGTATTAAATATTTTAAAAGTTTTTTGCATTTGCTTCCTACATAGATGAAGTAATTGTTTTCAAAATTGATGAACTAACGATGCTGGCAACAGTTGAGCTTGATATAATCAAAGATTTGACATAGCCTACGTCATAGGGCCACTTGAAGCTGTGACGAAATAATCACAATGTAGTGCTCATAATCTCTATCTTGTAGCACGAGATGGAATTGAGAGAGCTATAAAAGCAAGAAAATTCGTCGGAACTGTTAAAAATTTGATAAACTATGTGCGAACCTCGCCGAAACGACTTGGACAGTTTGAGAAACGGCAAATCGGAATAGCAGCCTGTTGTCCGATAAGCTATTTATAAAGTTACAAAATTATTCCATTTTTTAAATATGGTATTGCATTGTAAACATATTTATTAATTTTTTACAGGAGGTTAGTGAGAATCAAATCTCTTAAAACAGTAAGAGAAGGTTAGTTATCCCCAACTTAATTCAATATTATACCAACATTCTGTAGCCAGAGAAGGTAGGCCTATACAGTGCGGTCGCTATTAACGCTTCTGGATATTACTGCTACATCAAATCGTTTGAGTGTATTTTCTATGATGACAAAAAAATGATCACAGAGAAAATTGAATGCAGATCCACAGAAACCGAATCTATGAGTTAATTCAATCGTATAAGAAGATAGAAGCAATTACCAACGTTTTTTATTGTGTTCGAGATTCAAAATTCGAAGAAATTTTGCTGAACAGTATGCAGTCAGGAGCTAAAATTTGAAATCAACGAACCATAAATCCCATATCAGCGTAAAATTCCCATTGCCTCGACCAAGGTAGAAGCAAAAATCTCCGATTCGAAGCACCTCAAGCTTTTTTCCTTAAGTCTTATAATGAAGTTTATGATCAAGTACTCATGTCTTTAAAGAGTAGATTCTATAGTGGTTCCATCCACTTCTTCAATTCGTTAGAACGATTCACTTTGGGAGATGCCCACAAATATTGAAAGAATTATAAATTTATATAACCATGGTTTTGACAAGAAAGATGGCTGATGGCCTCGCATTCGGGAGGACGCTCGTTCGAATCTCGTCCGGGCATCCAGATTTGGGTTTTCCATGGTTTCCCCACATCACTTCAGGCGAATGCCGTGGATGCTTCCTTCAAAAGACCATGTCCGAAATCCTTCCCGTTCCTTGTTCACAGTCCATCCCGTCTCTAATGACCTCAACGTCGACGAGGAGTAAAGCCATAAGTAAAAAATAAAAAAAGATGGCTGAGTAATAGAGCATGTTTTTGTAACTTTTTAGAAGGCAAGACGCATGCAAAAATTTGAGATGGGTTGTAGATTTTTTTTTACAGAAGTACAACTGGACTAGGGAACTCATACCAGAGTTTGTGCACTTCGTTCGACTACTTGTCATGATTCCTCGGGCGTTCTGCTCGAATGAACTAAGTTTTTTGGTTCATACACCGACTCAAAACGTACCCAGATCGACAACGTTGCATAACATCGCGATATTTCATGTATATGGTCATCACACTGACGAACTTGGTTTGAAAAATTGTTGAATCGGTTCGTTTCCAAACAAGCAAAGCGCACTACAGTTTTGGCATCGAGCAATTAATACTGAATTGTAAATTAAATAATAATTTTTGCATTAGAATTAAAATTTATTGAGTTAATTACATGATACTTTTGTAATTCATTTTGTAGTTTTTTATCCCTATTCATTTCTTTTATGAATTTGTATGACTATCACAATTATTATTATTTATTTTATGTAGGATAACCAAAAAACATTTTCATGGGACTAACCACCTCCCCCTCCCCCCCAATTGCCTAACTACTCACCCGGGCTTAACACGAAACGCCGGCCCTCTCCCAAACACGTCTCCTCAAGCATGGCTGGCCATCCATTCACTACTGCTCGCCTCTGCACATGCATGAAAGTAAGCAAAACTAAAGGTCAAAGGGAAGTTGTGGAGAATTATTGAGATGTATAAGATTCCGCAAAGTACTAGAGCAAGCTAGGTCAATTGCGACAAGTTGTAACAAGTTGCGACATAAGGAATGTGTAAGCTCAAAAGGTAGCGACTTATATAGTAGGTCAAAAGAATCGACAATTTCTTGCTAATCACGACGTAATTCAGACAGGGATGTTCACATCAACGGGCAAAGCGATTAGCTCCCCACCAGGGACAATGGAGTGGGGGAGCAATGGTCAAAACTGGACTGCAGAGTGCGAAGAGGGTCTATCCGGCACCACCGAGTGGTGCCGGTCTATCTGGCAGGGCGCACCTGTAGTCTGGTAGCGGTCGCAGCGGCAGACGAAGATGGAAGCAGCCAACAGCGCTACCATTGATACAGTTGGGAATAAACGAGCTTAGTTTATTTACTGATTTTAATTAACAAGAGTGCTAAAAATACAAGGGAAATGTAACTTCGCAAAACGCAACGCTATTGGTCGAATCGATTCATGACGACCAAGTACACGATATTATTGTGAACAAAGGCGGAGTAACTGGGAGTTCTAATAGCTTTGCGATTGTGTTGAAATTTATATTAACATATCAGTATAACTGGTGAGATATTGTATTCTTGCTGCAATACATACACACCAAATAATGACTGAAAGTGGTTTTCTGAAAGCACAGTTGGATAATATTCCAAAAAATTGATGCTTTCATGATGACAAGAAATTTTGCAACAAATCCGAATTTTACGGCCGCTCAGCTCATAGCAGTGAAAGCTGCAAGGTAATTAAGCGATAGATATTTCAATATTCGCGTGAAAATAAACAAAAAATTCTATATGTCGGGTATATAATAAATTATTACCCGTTTTATCAAATGGCTGCGTGGTCTCTGTGGTAGGGTGTTACCTTCGTAATTTTCTGACCCGCGTTCATATCCCTGCAGAATTAAATACTTTCATCTTCAGAAATCGTCAGCTTGACCTTTTATTTTGTTAAAACTTCATTTACGTTCTTTTATTGAGTGAAATAATATTTAAAACAAATCATATTACCTGCAATTCAGCGTCATTTTTTTCCTGAAATTTTTTATTTCGTAATGAATTCACGGGTCTACCGACGGATTGTCTTTTCACAACACAAATCGGCCGCACACCCTTAAAAACTTCATTGCAATCATTCGTCATGAAAGTCTCCATTCTTAAATCTTTTCACTTTTTGTTAATAAGTTGTTTCGGTGCGTTTTCAATTGAAATAGTTCCTGTCATGTTATTTATTTCATCTTCGTCGTTTCTTTACTTCTATATCATCAAGAGGTATTTTAAACGAAATACGTAGCATTGGGAAGATAGTTTTTTCTTTCTTTCTTCTACACTCGATTTGTTCCAAGAATGGTTGCGTGTAAATGGTTGAAAATAAAATAGTAGGCCTATAGGTGACGAAAAATGGAGCTCGACAAGGAAATGGAAGAACAAGTGACAAATGCTTATAAACATTGCAAAATTCTTATATCAGATTCCAGTTTACTAGCAGATTCGCTTCATGACTTAATTTCATTGGGTATAGAGCGAGTCATATTAGGAAGCCATTTTTGATAAATGGGTCGCAATTATGTTTGATGTATTTGTTATAAGCAATGTGACTTGTTTTAAATTTTAATTCGCGCTATAAAAGTATGTAAATGAAGTTTTAACAAAATAAATAAGTGAAGCTTGACAATTTTTTAAGATAAAAATAATTAAAAATATTTGATTCTGCGGGGATTTGAACTCGGGTCACAAAATTACAAACCCAGCACCCTACCCCATAGACGAAGCTACCACTTAATAAATTGGGGCATTTTAAATAACAACTATAGCACAAACATATGTACCCTTCAACATATATGAAGGAGATTGTAATTCATTCTAAAAATGTCTGATGGCCTCCAAGTAAGATATCAGTAGAGTTTGAACAGGTAACGAATTTTTATGTTACATTTCTTAAAATACATAAATTCTAAGTACTTTCGTTAAAATGATCTTCACAATAATATGAACAGGTAGTTGCAGATCTATTCTCATAGCGGTACACCACTTTTTTCTTATATTCGCATCTCGCGGAACAAGAAAATACACTTTATTAAGTATATTTCTTTTAGTATCTTTGCACACAGGTACAATAAAGTACTTATAACACGGTTTTCGACCTCCTTCCATATCGACATTAGTTAGAAAACATGAAAGTTTTGAGATGAAACACTCCACACTATACAGTACGCCAATGCGGTCGTGTACTTACAGGTCACACTGCAGCGCACCAAAATGGCAGCGTTTAAATCGGCGGAACTGGATTTCAGTTTTAAAGATTTATTTTGATGTTAACTCTTAATATTTACATCAATGTTACATTTTTTACGCTTATGTACGAATGTAAATAATTGATTAAAAAAATTAAAAAATACATGCATATACCCTATTGGGGATGGTTGAGTATGACAGAATTCACGGGAAGTCAAGCTCTGACATTAGTCGCAAGGATAACTGACCTGGCGGTAGCAAGGGGATTAGAGAGAGCAAAAGGGTTATTACTGAGTTGTTATGTAGTGTTGTTATTAAATGTAAATATTGCATATACGCTATTGGAGTGTTCTTCACTTGTTCTACTGATCACATGAGATGGAGGTCCTATCTCTCTCGGGGGGGTAGAGTGAAAGCAAATAGTAGCCAGACCACCACAAAGTGAACTATTCCTCTGAAATACTTTTTAGTTACACTAAATTCTTTTGCAGTTATTAATTAATTCGCCATATGTACAGTGGGATTCAATTATTTATTTTCAAATAGCCTGTCGCTAATAAAATACATCACAATTCATACATCATATTAACAAAAGAGTAAAAAACCAAGGTGTTAATTTAACTGAATTCATCACATTCTCTCTCCTCTAGCTATTTACTCAGCTCTTCTCTGAAACTTTAACAGTTCTGGACATTTTTATTTCTTCTTTAATTTATTATACATCGTTAAAACTTTGTGAAAACACTGTTTTTGTGCTTTACTACTTTTATTATAAGTCGATTGGAAATGATTTGCCCGCCACGTCTTGTAATTACGTACATCATCATGCTGTGGTACCAGTCTAGACACATTTCTCGATAACAATCCACTTTCCAGTCTATATACAAAAGTCAATACATCTCTAATAATTTCCTTCTCAATATACAGATATCCTAAGCCCTTCAACATTTCACTTACATTTTCAGTTTCTCTTTTATTTAGCACAGCCCTCATTCCCTAATTAAAATTATTTTGTGACTTCATAATTTCTCTTTCACACACCATGATAATAATGTGGGCGTTATCTTATGTGAGGCAGCACAATTGTTTTAAACAACATCTCTTTACCTGGTTTATATCATACTTTTCTTAATTTGTATATTAAATTTAACTTTTTTGCTACTTTTTTATTTATATAATCTATATGATCTACAAACTGAAGCTTATTATCCATAAACGCTTCTGCGTATTTATAATTTTGTACCAATTAAGTTTAGTTCCATTCATTACAACAGAATGCTTTGACTGTTCCCCCGACGTATCAATGGAGGCTGTAACAACAAAATGTGTTACCGCTGAATAGGTTGTTACTAGTCGTAATCTATTATCGGTATTGTTCAATGTCTTTGGCCCTCAGAAAAAATGGACATGAGGTTATTAAATTACTACTGTTTTCCACATGTAGATACTAAACTTTTAACCGTGATCAGTCCTCAGTTCGTGAGGTACCGTGCAACGAAGCTTATAGTTCTGTAAATAAGTTCTGAAAATCATTCAACTTGTCCTTTAAGGAATTTATGGATTCATAATAACTAAAAAATTACTATGCATGAAATTACAATAAAGTTTATTCAGAATTCTTAAAACTTCAGACACGCACCACACTTTTAAAAAAACAATAATGGGACTTCGATTCGAATCGTGCTTGCAGGATGGTACAGGTAATTAGAAACAGTGCATTACTTCATCACGTTTGTCATAATAAAACTCGTTCTTGAAGACAGTCAATTAATAGTGAAGACTCCCCGGTCCCGATTCATTACCCCCACGTAAATTATCCACGGATACAAATAGTGTTCGGCGGCCTCAAGGCGGTTATTGCTTTCCCAGTTAGTACACACTTCCGACCCAAGCGACTCCCGATCAAAATTGACTAGGTCAAACATGGCTGCTTCTCCTTCTGGTTCACTTGAAGTAATCATATACCTCATTTGGCCTCACGTGATCTTTTCTGGCCTATCATGAATTTCCACTTAAATTCGAATGGCAAAGATTCCTTCCTAAATCTGTCTCTCCTCTCCGTATCCTAATTCTTATACTATACTGATTTGTACTGTCTATCTTCTAGTTAGACAACCTCTCTGCCGGTCACTACCCGAACCAAAACAGTTTGTCATTCCTAGCCTACTCAGCTGGAGTTTCATAATTCGCGTTACAAGACCCATAGCTTAAAGCCTCCTCCTGAGTCTAGAGAGACGGCAGGTGGCTTGATCCGTGGGGAAGACTGTAGTCATCGGTCGAAACTTCGGAAAAATAGGAGTAGATACTGATGGAAATCTCGCAAAGTAATTAATATCATTATTACAGCTGCAAAACGTCCTAGAACTTTTATAAATTCTTCAGTTTGAGATAAACTATTTAGAATATCGCTGGATATTTTATTCATCTATTATCTCTCCCAACTAAAAAAGAATACTTTTCACCCCTTTATGCCTGAAATGGATTTTTTTCTATTGCACATTATCATTATGTCCTTTAATTCCCAATATAACATACGGCTTCCGCAAAAACTAAGGAACTCACACTGTCCTTTGCCATTTCTTTTGCCTCTCGCTAGTTTTTGCCTACGAATGCCATTCCCAGTTTACGTATCACTTCCGTGTCTTCTAAGGTCTGTTTTGCTTTCTCCAGTCTAACGATTCCCGTTTCAAAGAAGGATTTTCAAGTACTTTTCACCTTTCCTCAGGGAGTGACCAATCCATTCACACTCGCCAGTCTTGATTCGTTTCTCTATTGATCAGTATTAGCCATTTTCTATAAATTCGTATTTTGTATTTTCTTTAGCTGCCACATCCCCAATATGCTCCTCGAGCATCTATTTAAGAAGATACGAGATTTGCTGGTCAACATTTTGGTCATTTTACACTATTTACGACTGATTTTTTAATATACTCGATCTGCCAGGATGCCACGTACTGCATTTGAAATCTCCGTGCTAATTATCATGTTGCGAAATATCAACCAGCCAAATCTTTGCAACGGCACGCGGCTAGCAGTAAGAAAATTAATGAGCAACGTTGTAGAAGCAACAATCTTGACAGGACATTTCAAAGAAGAAGATGTGCTATTCCTCGCATTTCTATGATTCCAACGGATATGCCATTTCCATTAAAGAGATTGCAGTTCCCAGTTCGATTGGCGTTTGCAATCACCATCAACAAAGTTCAAGGCCAGTCGTTATATTGTGCGGTTTGGATCTAGACACGGATTTGTTGTTGTTGTTGTTGTTGCTTTAGGGCGCGTCGACAGCGGGGTCATTAGCGTCCTAACGGATTTCTGATCACATGGGCAATTATATTAATGTGTTCTATAGTCAGCAAACTAGACAATCTCTATATCTGCACAGACAATGGATATCCACAATCTTTGTGAAATTAAACATATTGGAAATGTGTATTTTCTGTTTTCTTTCTTTTGCGCAGCAACGCGTGGCTGGGTACAGATGGTATAACATAAAAAAGTAAACATATAGTCATTGTTACCCGGGAGATCTCGAAGGATCGTTCAGCCACCTACGATTGGCCAAGAATTCCATCTATGAATTGTTGGACCTACAGTTTAACGTGGAATCCAAACAACGAACGTCCAAAGCATGGCTCATACGACCAAAAAATCTCTCAAAAATTCCTAACCTCCCCGAGCATTGAACGCGGGTTTGAAAGCGAGCGTTCTAACCACTGAGTCACCAGACCGCTCTTGGGTGTGGTATTACAAACACTTACACACGCTATGCCTCTGTTTGTCACCATTCAGTTAGTTTTCAAAATTCAATGGCAAAATATATTATTTATACAGAAAAAGTACCCTATGCAATTTCCAATGGCAACTTGTATTTCCTTGTCAAATTTCATGAAGATCGGATACGCCGTTTATCCGTGAAAACGTAACTAACAGACAGAGAGACAAAATTACTTTGGAATTTATAATATTATTATAGATTATATCACCTACATTTATATAAATACTGATAATTATTTTGTAATTACCGTAGAAATAATTTCTTCGATGGAGTAGGAGTTGTCAATTAAAAATTCTTCCAATATTTTTATGAATTTAATTTTATAATGTGCTAGACATTCAAGATGTGTTTGGAGCTTATTGCAATGGAAGCCCTGAATATCGGACCCCTTTTTTAATAAATAGCAATAACTTGTAATCCTTGGGAAGATCATTTTTACTTCTACTGTTATAATTGCGTATTTTAGAATTTGTTTCAAATAGATTATAATTTATTACTGCAAAGGATATTAATGTGTATATATACTCGGCCACCAATTAAAATCGCCAACTTGTTGAGCAGCTCTCTAAAGTGACGGCCGAAATAATTTGCTCAGGTGATGTCAACACTGAAATTTTTCGACGGATTACTGATCATTGTTGAAGTGAAATCTCGAAACATAAAAATTTTCATGTGACAGTCTCATCAGTGGCGTAGCTAGGGGGGGGCGGTGGGGCGGTCCGCCCCGGGTGTCACCCGTTTGGGGGTGACACCCGCATTTCGAAAAAAATAATCGAAATTAGTGTGATAAAAAATATGTATATATATATATTTTTTTTTTTTTTGATATACTTCTTTTATCCTTTGGTGTCGAAACACGTCTACCTTTAATGTTCTGAATATTTCTCTTTAAGTTGATCTATCGCTTTTTCAAATACGATCCAGTACAGTAGAGTATAATAATATTATTGGCTACACCACACGCTTAAACAATAGAGCATCGCTCTGTTGCTCCAACAATCACACGAACTCGTTGTGCTTGCCGTCCGTCACAGTTGTTTGGTTTGTTACGAGCGGCGGTGGATATAATGTAAGTTTTCTTGTATTAAGAGAGGAAGTTTTTAAAATTAAAGGATATATCTAAAATTGTTAAAATCATGGTAATTAGGCAGTTAAATTGGTATTCCTCGAAATTATTTCAAGAAAAAATGTTAGATTTTCCTTTGAAAATCAAAAAAAGCAACCAAGGGTATGCTAGAATACGCGTAGTCTAGGCTTCAAAATTGTTTTGCTTTTTTAGAATTCTATTAGCTTTCTAACTAAGATTCACAAGTGACTTGAAGTATTTTCTAGTAATTTTTGAATTTATCATCTGACAGATTCGAATTGAGTACATTTCGTGTTATCCGATATACACTCTGCCTACCTTCCTTTTGTCGACAGTGCACCTATACTCGACATGAAATCATATCATGTTCGAATTCATGCAAATAAAATGATTCGGAAAACTGCATTAAACTAGCAATACGGTCAGGTTTCAAGTCAATCCGGACGAGTCCAAGTGTTATCGTCTGTCGGTAATCAGTTTTTGTAGGACATGTGTTTAAAACAGTCGGAACCGCGTATCTTGCTAGCGAAATCGTAACATTAGTAAGGGGACATCCATAAATTACGTGAGGTGTTTTTTCGGACCCTCCCCCCCCCCCCCCTCTGGTGAGACTTCGTGAGATCTGGTCCCGTCAGACCCCCCCGCCCTTACGGATCGTCTTCGTAACTTTTTGAGACCTTTTTTTTTAGGTCTCACCTTCCCAAAGCCGATTACACCCACACTTTTCGACGAAATACCCCCCCTAAACTAGACATTCGCGTCATTTGTAAACACTTTTTTTTTTTTAGCACTACAGTCCACCACAATTTTAAAAAATCAAAAAAATTTCACGTTATAATTGGTGAGATTTCGCTGGACCCCGCCCATATTTCACCTCACGTAATTTATGGATGCCCCCTAAGCACTTTAACTATAGGTTCATGTAAGTTTGATATGCTTTCTACTGATTGAGAATATACAAATATGATCACGATCAAATAAATAAGCGTATGATTCTCTAAGAATTTTCCATCATAAATTTACAGAAGAAGATTTATTTGTCGAATACACGTACCTACATTCTTATGGGTTCCTTAAATCGACAGGGATATCGAACTTCTGTTCCTGAACAAAAATTGACTTTAATCATAAACTGAACGAACATTCGAGCCGTTTACATCTTTATTTATACGCTACTGAGCGGTGCTAGAAATCTAATTTACACATGGAGATGGGCTTCGATACATATCATATTTAGGAGTCTGTAGCTACTTATTTCTTAGGCAGGTAGTAAAATACTTCACTCATTAAGTACTTCATGTAAAGGCGGCAGATATCTCAAAGGCGTGTTCTTTTATTACCTGACCGTTGTTTTTTTTATTTTATATTACTTTTAATTATGATTTTATATTTTATTTATTCCTCTATTTTTATGAACGAACTTAATGTAGAGTTGCTTCTCTGACTATACAGTATCCCCCAGGGTCTCACAACTTGTGGGACCCGGATCCTGGGTTTGCTCCAATGGGATCCCATCTGGGTCTGGAATTGCTTCCACTTGGATCAAGCCACTTCTGTTAACTTTCCTCTCAATATCCCTTGGTCCTCCAAACACCGAGGTTGTGAAGTCATTTAAATACAGCCTATGTTAACGTTTCAATAACAAATGGGTAGTTTTCGACTTTTTTAAATTTATAGCGAAATCTGATGGTCTAGTTACACTGGCGGAAATTAAAATCACAACACGCATACATGAATGGTAGAATTTTAGGAAACTTTGAAAATATATCCAGGGCCGTACCTAAAAGAAATAATAACAAATGGAAATGGATCAGGCTAAGTTATTACCTTTTACAGTTGTCAGTGAGAAATGCGCCCAACTTGAGCACCAATACATTCGTGGATCCTTGCCGGCATTGACACAACAAGTGTTCGGATGTCTTCTTGGTGTGTATCTCACTGCGCGTGCATGTCTTTTGCAGTCAGTTGTTGCACAGTTTTTGCTGGGTGACCATGTGATCTAATGTGTTTACTTCTGGTATCGTAGAAATGCTCTATTTGGGACAAATCTGGGAACCGTGCTGTCCATATTGTGATCGAAACTCCTTGCAAGGCTTGTGTGACGATGGCCGCAGTATGAGGACGGGCACTGTCTTGTTGGAAAATACGATTCGGATGTTGAACATATAGGGTATCACAATAAGATGCAGTACCCCGTCCACATAGTGATGGGCTGTCATTGCCTTCAACAACAGCCGACTCAGTCCTGCTATCGAAACTGAATGCCACCAAAACATGACACCGGTTACGGCACTTGCGTGAGGTTCTGAAATCACAGCAGATAAGCCGTTCCTCCACTACGCCTGCGAACATGTCGTCGATTATCTATTTGCCACAGACAGAATCGAGACTCGTCTCTAAACGCAAATGTACGCCATTCACATGTCCATTTGTGTTTCGCATTATACCAGGGTAGATGATGATGGCAATGAAATTAGATTTATGGGACACAATGCACAGGGACCAGAGAGTGTAACCCAGCTTCAAGCAATTAGTTTACAATCATCTGGGGAGGGGCGGAGGCGGGGTGTGACTATGTGTAACCACTACTTGGATCTGGCCTGCAGTCAACCATCTGCCAGCAACAGCCACCCGCACCATTTGGCAGTCTTCACGTGCTGTTATCCTTCTGTATGGACCTGTGCCTGCTCTAGGAGTATTAGAGATTTTTTTCATCACTGTGTAACAAGTCTGTATACTGACATTGCACTGCGGCAAATCGTTCTGGAGATTTCACGATATGATGCACTCTTTCAAAACATGTCAATTCTCCGACTTCTCTCACTGTTAGACATTTGGGTGTAGAGAGTTGTCACTCTTCGCCTTGGCATACTTAGACAACAAAAACTTGTGGGCAACCACGTGTCATGTGACACCATACTGTTCTCCACTTATACGCTAAAAAAAACTAAAAAATTGCAATTTACATAATATATAGCACCGTAATTCTCACATTATTACATGTAAAACTTTTAATGTTAAATCATTTAAACTCTTCATGCGGGAATATTTGGGGCTAAATTTCATTCGTTTATCACAACACCGTCTGGATGCTGGGATTTTAATTTGCACCAGTTTGTGTATCAGTTGCTAAGTGTAAAGGTCGAACTGCACTTTGCCAATACTGGCCTGTACCGTAACCGCAACGACAGCCGGCCGAGTGACGGCTCGCCCCCTCGCGTCCAAACGTTTCCATAGCTCACCCGTGTTCCTACCCGGTCTTTATTCTCCTTCAACGTTTACAAGTGATTGTTTCAGGTAATCAGTGTTGGGGATGACAGGTAGGTTTGACACCCTACTTTATTACAGAGTACTGTACTTTATTCTGCACAGTTTTGGTACGAATGTACATTAAAATACTTTTTTATCTGACTCACGTAATCACCTAACTGGTTGATATTTTATGTACAAAATAGTATCCCAGCGCAGTATTAGCAATATCAAGAATTACCTTGATATCAACGCAATCTCAATGAAATGTCAATCACTCGCACTTGACGTGTTTGTTTTGTCTGAGGTTCTTTTCGATTCACTCAATACTTTTTGTTAGTGAAGAACGAGATTATAACATATTTTAATTTAAATATAAGTCGTAAAGATTTTGTATAGTAAAAATAATAATTTCATGTTATCTCAATGTTCTAGTCACAGAGTTTCTTATTTGGAAACTCGCAGTGCACCTATATCGTAGTCACCTAACTTGAAAAGAAGACCTACAGATTAAAGTGAAATTCAAACCACCGAGCGTCCTTCGCATTAAAAGATAAAAGCTTTGCCATTGGTAAAAGTCAATTTTAAGGCACGCAAAAATTACAGTCGAGACCGGGAATTGAACCCGGACCTACAGTTTTCAAATCGCACGCAGTAATCATTTGAGTCACCAGTCCAAATATAGGTGTGATGAAAAATAAGTTTTCAAACATGATAAAATAAACATATTCTTTTTCTATACCATATATTTTTGTTATCAAAAGACACGAATCCACTTTTATGTGTTTGAATACATATTTTTCAGTACTTCTAGATTAGTCTTGCGTCTGGTTACAGCGTGCGATTCGGGTGTGGGAGGTTCGGTTACAACTGCGGATTTCGGCTGCAATTTTTGTGGGTAGTAAAATTGGTCTTCAACTCTGGCAAAGCTCTGATTTTTTTAATGCGAAGATGCTAGTGTAACAGCCCTAATACCTGTATTTTGGATAGCATTATGCTGTATGAAATATTTGTAGTGAGCTAAAGTTTGCTTGTAAGTGATTTGATATGTTTGTTTTGTAAATTCTTGTAAATCAGTGTATATAGACTTTATTTTATGTAAGAGAAGTATTTAAAGTCCATTTAATATGTTTAAGAACCGAATGGTGCAAGAGAATTTCTTAAAAGTTTGTAATTACATATATTAATGTAAGTTACGATGTCTACAGGACAATTTTCCACCATTTGAAAGGATTTCTGTAAATAATTTTGTATTTAAGTATCTCTAATTACCATTTCTAATCATTTTGTAATGTTATTAATTAATTTTGTATCAATTCCGATTGTTTTTAATATGTTTGATTGTTTGAGTGATTGTTAATGATCGAGAAATATCGGGCGGATGCCTTTGAAGAATTCTCGTAATTTCGATAGACTCTATATAAACAGATCGCCTGGACAGAGAAGTCAGTTTTCATTAAGTTTTGCATTAAGTATAAATTCAGTGTTACAGAGACATTCATGCAAGTCAGTATTGCATCTTTGGATTGTAACAACTATGCTTGTGAATGTCGCAGACTTGTTTTGATTTGTTCAAAATAAACGAACATCTCAACATAACCTTGTTTTTGGTGGACTTTATTAATTAATTAATGCAGTAATTAACCCACCAAAGAACCTTAACACTAGGACTCTTCCTACATTTTACGAACATCTGATGAACATGGATGAAAAAAAAAATACTTTTTTTAAGGCAAATAATAACATGAAAACAACATTTAGTTGTAAGTGAAGGTAAATTTCCGAACTCTCTCGATGCGCTTCTCCACATCTAGCAGGCCGATACTGATCCGCACTGTCAAAACATAAACCAATCCAATGACGGCCGAGTGTCGGACTGAGACCCGATCTTCAGAGGCCTCTCTAAAACCACTTTCGATCACCGGTGAGCAACACGTGGCTAAAATCTTGCCATATTGACTACTGAACATGAAGTAACTAAAATTGATAATTTTGAAGATGTGATTTACGAGTTTGCAACTGTTAAAGCTAAAAAGAGAAGATTGTTTTTAGTTTATTGTGTTTTTTTAAATGAAGTTAATATTACAATTTTATTAACTATAATTTTTAATAACAATAAATGTTTATTTAATTATATTTTATTAATATTATATTTTACTTAATTTTGAATTTAAATTTTCGAGGGGTGACACCATCGATATCCGCCCCGGGTGTCACCCACGCTAGCTACGCCACTGCTCATTACCTGCACGTACTGCCGGATTAAAGACATGATTTTGAAATTAATCAATAATGAATGCTTTAAAATTGACTAAAAGGTAAACAAGGAATGATTAAACAAAAACCCACGAGTTAACTCCAGGCAGTGCTGGATTACCCAATTGGCATGACTAGGCAGTAGCCAGGAGCCCTCAATTTTTAAAGGCCCGCTGAGAGTTAACAATTTTTAATTAAATATAAAAAATAAATAAAATCATCCAAAATAAAATAATATGAAATGCATGATTTTTTGTTTGTTTTTTGTTTCACTGTAGTGTTCAATAAATAAAAGTAATTTTCAAATTGTCATAAATTGTAAAACTCGTTTGCTTAATTGAATAAATATTTGACCAATTCCATTAGTCATCTACAAATCCTTTTCTTTGTAATTATAAAATACAGATAATTTTTTTTTTTCAAATTTAATCTGGCACTGCCTACGATGACCATGACGACAGTGGCATAACGTTTCCAACAGCTGAACACATTTCGCTTGAGAGTCATTTTCTGCCACGTGCAGTCATAAACTTACAGTTCTACTGCTAACTCTACACATAATTCTTTTGGGTCCAGAATACTTTGTCTCTATGAGTAGCATTCTCCTAGAATGTTAATGCAAATTAAGTTAAATAAGTAAAATAAACTAGTTTCCTCATACAGAGATCACCTTTGGACCATGTGGAGTCATATTATTAAAAATTCAACTGTTAAGAACTGGTAGATAGCTGTGCTGTTAGTCCCTGTAAATAAACCCATCGACAGGTAGAAGGCTTTCTCACCTGGTTTCATTTATGATTATCTGAAAATCAGATTGAACAAATTCCTACGCTATAATAATTCCTTCTTTGGTAACGAATTCTCTTTAATTACCTCTCAGCTTGAACATTCTATGCAAAAGGGTTGCCTCACTTTAGTGGCTTTGTAATGTCTCAAAGTTTTCATGCAAAGGTACAATGAACAAATATCAGTAGCTTTCCCAGTGTGTATAGCTTGTCCTTATTTTCTGTCTAGTATGGTTCTAAAGTTGCTTCGTTCAGTCAGTCCTTATCGATGCGGTTATACGATTTATAATTATGTATCATCGTAGTTCCAGGCCGGTGATCTTTTGAAAACGTAGTATATTAAAATTTGTGTCAAACCACCATTCCGCAGGTTATGCATGTAAAAGGCAATCGTAGGCTGCTGTAAGAACAATTAATTTGAAATTTATGATCATTGACATGGGGGTAATACAAATAGATAGCAACCCAGTCTGTTTCAGTGAAGCCACTGTGTCTCAGGTGGAGTCTTTGCTACTAGTACCCTGGACCTAATATTAAAGTATACCCTTATATGTATTTCTTTAGTAGATGAAGAACATGTGATCACATCACTACAGTTTTAAAATTCCCATTTACCTTGTTTAATGCGCAACAATGTTAACATCTTGACATCTAATCCTCACTTCTATGGGTTGTACCTCTGTTGATTAAAACATTCTATCAAATCTGATTCGTCAAATGGTTTCTCAGAATAGGAAGAAGGGTAAGAGAAGAGTTGAATAAATGAAGAAGAAAGAGAAATACCTGAGGAATGATAATCGAAAAAAATATTTGACCAGCACTACAACTAGATACTAGGGAACATCCGTGAATGTAAATTACGGCCGAAGCTCTATGATATTATAAAACGTGAGTTAAACCACTCCACTTACTAAAACGGTAAATTTCAAATTAGGTGGTACACCTTGGAATGTCGAGAGTCCTCCATCCAAAGTAAAGCGTGATACAACAACCAAAAAAAAAAAAAAAAAAAAAAAAAAAAGGTTGAAAACCACTGGAGAACTACAAGCTAGGAACAAGCTTGAAGTAATAGATACACAGATGTACTGCAAGCTGGGTGCAACATCGAACTCAGCATGCACGATCCAAGTGGCGAGATCAAATCGGAAACTGGAAATAACAATACTCGTAAGTAATGAAGTCTTCACTTGTGTACCGACGGATCGTATTTTGAAAGCACGATATTTTGACGACTAGCTCCGTCGTCTTCATAAGGTGTGGAGGCATCTGCACCAGTCGGCTGATAGATGTTGATCGATCAGCCGACCAGTGCAGTTGTCTCCACACCTGATGAAGGCGACGGAGCTAGTCGTCGAAATATCCTGTTTTCAAAACACAATCCGGCGGTAAACCCGTGAAGATTTCATTGCAAGCATTGGCCGGGAAAGGCTCCGTTCTTATAATAAATAAGTAGATGAACTACAAGCTGCGAGGGACATTGAAACAGCCAGTAGTGTTAAGAAAAAAAATAATATATAGTTGTAGCCTACTGCAGTTGACAAAATTTCCTTAAAAGATAAAATTCTGTAGAGTCTGAAGCCCTAGTCAATCCGGCGTTTTAGAGGCTCCCAGAGAAGGCTCGGTATAAAAATCTTGTTACCCCCGAAAATTCACTGTGGGCCCAGCACAGGGAGGTGGCTGAATCTTATCCTCAGAAAATGTTGTGGAATGACAAATCCCCTTGGCCAGAAATGATTGTCGAAGAAAGTAGTGTTGACTGAGAGTAGTTGATAGGAAAGAAAAAAGAAGGAAATTGCCACGAGATTAGAGGAAGCAACAACAATCACAGCTGGGGACATCGTGGATTCCACCCACGCATTCAAATTACGTGACCCTAAAGGTTTTCATAGTTAAGTGACTCCTAAATGTGGTGTCACTGCCTGTGCTTGGAACAGTTTCAGTACTGACACATGGTAGTGACCTTTGACTTTCTGGTTGTCTGTGTGTACCAATGTATATGTATTGACATGTCTGACATTAGAAACCGCAAAAGGTTCTTCAGAGAAAGGAAAGAATTTCTTAAATTCCTCATTAATGGCTGAGGGTTTATAATGCTTTTGTATGAAGACTAAATCACCAACGTGAGAGGACGTATGCGTAGTGGTTTTATCAAGACGTATTTTACACTCATCCGCTTTCTTACGAAGCTATTCTAATGCCATGCATAATGATTACAGTTACTATTAAAAATCTTCATTACTGAAAATTAGATCCAAAATGTTGATCAAGACAATACCTGCTAAAATTTATATCATCAAAACTATATCTATTACTAATACACCATCCATTCTCCAAGTTAGTTCTACACTAGTGAGATGCTAAATTAAAGTCTGTTGTATTTAACATACCTATTCCTGTAGTTATATGATGTTCAGACAAGCATAAAACATCAATTCTATTGAAAGCATTCAATCCATTTATGAGAACTAGCAGTTCTTCCACTTTGTTTGATAATCCTCAGATATTTTGATATAATATATGAATAAAATTTTTAATTTTGGTTTCTGAGAACTCATTACTGCTTAAACCAACTTCTGTTAATACTCTCTACCTAAAATTTGACTCTAATCTAAGAAAGGAGCTGCCCTAGCACCATTTAACACAGAAATTCTTTCATGAGAAAAGTTTAAACGCCCGGTTATCAATCTGAAAAAAAAACCTTTCCTCTACTATTGGGTGTAGGCCATGCCTACTATAACCCCACCTATCAATAGTATCTACAGGTACCAGGCTCATGCCAGAACCGATTCCAGACATAAGAAGCTGTTCCAGCTCCAGACTCATTCGCCTCACAGCAGAGTTCATCTGTGGACTGTTATAGCACCTCAGGACTGACACCATACTGACCCGAATGTGACGTGTTGCTTTTGCTATTTTTTCCAGGTCACCTTTAATACTATAGCTACCATACCTGTCTAGACTAATTCCCGGCCTTCCACTATCATTACGTGAACCTGATCTCTGAAATCCTTACACAAAGAACCTTCCACCTAACCAAGAGAAGCACTTGGTTTAAATAAACTAATGACTTGGAAACACGATCCTAATGTTTCCTGTGGCAATGGGTCCACACCTTTTCAGAGGCTACTACCTACCTGCAAAACTTTCTTTTTAATTAACCCTTGTCTGCTAGACTTAACTACACAATTTTTTCCAACAAGTCTGATGCGTTTTCCTTACACATGCATCTACGTTTGGGAATACCATTGGTTACTTGTCAAATCACCCATATTGAATTTTTCATAAGATTTGGAGGTGAAACCATATATGTGTCAATTATCTGTACGTAGGATCACGGGAAGTATAGTTGAATTATAATTACTGAGTGCCATAGTCAATAAACATTTTTGAATACCACCAGCTTCCAAAGTAAGGAGAGGAACAAAGTAAAATTTAACACATTAGTTAAACTAAGTAGTTTCGGCTTATAATGAAAATCTGAGAAATATATATTAAAGTACAAAGCGACTTCACGTATCGTGTAGATAATTGGTACAAATAACAGATATTTACGAGTTTTAGACTTTCTTATAATTTTGGGGTTAAACTATACCTGTGTAACAAATTTTAGCTTTCTACGAATACGGGAAGTACTTTCGAGTTTTGATGATCATCAGTGAGTGAGTGAGGGTGACGAAATCGGCGAAATTTGCATATGTGTAACTTCCAAACTTAGAACAAGAACTAATCAAAATTTAATATGTTGGTAAGATTCGTGATGTCTATGTATAATAGAAATTTGAGGCAAGTAGCGCTACTGAGACCGAAGAAACTGAGGCACAAAAATGGCCCGAATGGCATCGGGAAAAGGGTAGGCAGTGCCGCCGTTGAATCGACCCCAGATATAGCAATAATGCTTTTCCGCGAAAGAGACAATACTATACTCATTCCCAGTGCCCTTAGCATGACACAAACTCTTTACTGCTCGTCGACGTCGTGGTCATTAGGGGCTATTAATAAATTATGTCGCACTTTAAAAGGTGTGACAAGAGAGAAAGGGGGTCATTAGCTTCGTGATGTAACTCAGAAAGTGCTGTTTTAATGAAGTTATAAAATTTAAAAGTACAAAGAAATCAATGAAGTGACAAGGACAGGGTGAGGAAGAGGGTGGTAAAAAAACATGAAATCAATGTGTTATAGTATATGGATGGCTCCATATAACCAGGGGAATATTGGTGGCTGCAAGAAATTGGAAGAAATTAGGCCATGCCCTTCTGTATGAAGTGGAGTGATTTCGGAAAGCCGTGCAAATCCGAAATCTGGACCGTTGTACCGGTGATCACTCTGGCATCCTCCAGAATTACAGGCTCGAGTATTGATCGGTCACCAACCGGACCCGAATGGAAGTATCCATTCGTCTTTCATGTTGCGAACCACTCGTAACTGACATATTGAGATATTGTTCACAAACTGGCACAGGGTGAATTTAAAATAACTTTTTGCGGTTGCTTATTTATGATTGAAATTTTTCTATTTTCACACATGAAAATTTAACTGTCTGAATCTTTTACGCCATACAAAACTATATGACTAGGAAATTTCTACGTTTCGCCCACTGTTCTTAAATCTTTTCACGGTCTTTTAACATATCTGACGTTGTGTTTGTCGGCGCAGTGAGCAGGCAAATACAAGTAGATCATATTCAGGATACCATACTGGTGAATTGTTGAGACTATATTCCACGTCGATGGAAACGCGCTTGTTCCATCAATCGAGCCGTGAATATTTAATGAACTCATGTCCTGCGAGCGCGTAGCACAGCGTATCCGAAATCATCGACAGTGACACCTCGAGAACATGCTGCAGCAGACCATCAAGGAATACTTTACCACGTCCACAATCCACGGATTACGCTTCATTGCTCAATCTGAAAGACACTGGAGCGAAAGGTAAAATATCGAGCCATATCTCATTTCTGAATCATTTTTGTTAACACAATTTGCTTTCTGAGGAAATGAACCATGGCACAAGTTTCTTCATATTGTGGCGTATATGATCAATAACCTAGTAGTAGGACGTCGGCCATGGACCCAAGTTACGGAATCTTCACTGTATACATTTAAACTCGGAAAAACATGCATGACCGTTGCGATTCACTAACTGGCTGTGTTCAAAGTCCATGAATATTTCCTCCGAATGCAGTTTTGCTTGTCTCCTGTTGTATTTATGCTAGCAGCTGTAATCCCAGGCTCGCTGCCTAATAAGAATAGCCATTTCAAGATTTTGTTGCCTTTATCGCATCGAAAGCTACCGCTAGCGTAACTTTCATTCTCTAAACTAGAAAGTAGCTTCTGTGTGCTGCCGTATACCAACAAATATAGATAGATAGTGGTTATAAATAGTGTCTTTTCATTTACGATAGTTGTCAACCTACTGGTTTAATAATTTGCATTATGTACTTGTGAAAAGTGACGATTATCACAGTTTTTTTAAAAAATAATTTATTCTTCAATCCTTGCTCTTAGTTATCAAATGCTTATTGAAGTCTGAATATACACTGATCAGCCAAAATATTATGACTACCTGCTTACTAGTGTGTTGGTCCATCTTTGGAGCGCAATACAGCAGCGTTTCGGAGTGGCATGGATTCTAAAAGTCCTTGTTAGGTTTCCGGAGTTGTCTGGCACGAGATGTGTACGCACAAGACACGCAATTCCCTTAAATTACGGGCCGGAGGTTTATGGGCCCGGCAGCTGGAAACGAGCATCTCGGAAACGGCGAGGCTGGTCGCTGTTCGCGTGCTTCTGTAGTGAGCATCTATGCCGAGTGATTGAAGGACGGTGAAATCACAACTGGGCGACAAGGTGGTGGACGTCCGCCCCTCATCACAGAACCTAGAGATCGGAGGGTGGCCTGCTCTGTAAGGCGGCGATCTGTGGTAGTTCGCCGCCTCGTTCCCAGGAGGTCGCGCCCACAACGACCGGCCCGTAATTTAAGGGAATTGCGTAAACATCTGGTGCCAGACTACCCCGGACACCTAAAAGGACTTTTCGAATTTACGCCACGCCGAATCGCTGCTGTATTCCGCTCCAAAGCAAGTGGTCATAATGTTTTGGCTGATCAATGTACCAACATTGCAGATAAGAGAATGAATGAACAAATACGATTAATTCGAACAGTACATGACAAAGCGAGAGATCTTTTCGTGGAAAAGTACTGCGTGCGTAAATCGTGTGCCTTCGGGCTTCGTGCGTGGTTGACAATCGAAAATAACAAGAAGAATTCAGCTTAGGGGACATCCATTAATTACGTGAGGTGAAATGGGGGGAGGGTTACGGCGAAATCTCACCAGATCTCACCAGGGGGGGAGGGGGAGGGGGGTCTACGGAAATCTCACGTGAGAAGTGAGATTTTGCGAAAAATTTGGGGACAGTAGAGCCAAAAAAAAGGGCAACAATTTGCGCCAAAGTCGATTTTAGGAGGGTATTTCGTCAAAAAAGATAGGGTGTGACCTAAAAAAAAAAAAGGTCTACAAAAGTTTCCAGGGCAATTTCTCGGGGGGGGGGGGGGGTTTCTCACGGACAAGATCTCACCAGAGGGGGGGGGGTCCGGCAAGATCTCACGAAAATCTCACCAGGGGGGAGGGGGGATCCAGAAATCCGGAGAAACACCTCACGTAATTTGTTGATGCCCCCTTATGAAATTACTATGATAATATAAATAGCCAATAGTTACATCTGGCTTTCTAACCTTCTAGAAACATGACAGTCTTCTTGAAGGGTTATAGCGTAACCAATCTCGTATCTATTACAAACAACAAAGAAAAAAGAAGACTAGCATACAATACTAAAAATTAAAAAAAATACTTTTAACACAGTCACAGTAGCACTGTTTCGTTACATAGCGTTCCACATTGTAAATTGCAGTATTTATTCAACGAAAGTATGGAACGTACTGTGGATAGCGTTGTGAACGATTTAACTATGTATTTTCTTTCGTTTGCCGCTGTAGATAGGTATACACATGCGAAATGTCGAAACTATAGATAATTCTTTTCGTTTTTCATTCCTAGGAATGTTAGAGCTGTTTTAACAGTTTTCATAAAGTGCGCTTATGCCAACAACGTCGTATCCGATGATAGAAAGGCGTTTGTATGACATTAGCGCGCAGTGACAAAAGAGCACAACCCAAGCACTGTGGGTGGGGGCTGTTGTACCCTCCCTCGACTATCTGCACTGATTCCGATGTGAAGGTGGGCTTCTTACGCACCATTAAACGCCAGCGGCTGACTCGCCAGCACCGAGCGTGGTTAGTGAGCGGTTAACGCTCTGGCCTCGCATTCGGGAGGACGCCGGTTCGAATCCCAGTCCGATCATCCAGGTTTGGTTTTCCATGGTTTTCCAAATCACTCCATGCGAATGTCGGGATGCTTCCTTAAAGGACTATGGTCGAATTCCTTCCCGTTCCTTGTCCCCAGTCCCACCCCGCCTCTAATGACCTCGACGTCGACCAGGCGTAAAGCCATAAGTAAAAAAAAAAAAAAAAAAAAAAAAGAGTCGCCAGCGTCTGACTCTGGGAGTCAGCCGCGCGGTAGGTGCTTCCTTCCTGTAGCGCGTCAGTCACCCAGCGATTGTTGCTTGCTGTTTGCATAATTTACTTAGAGGTGCACGCCTAGAAAATAAATTATGTACCTGATTATAAAATAAACAGAAATGAACAATTACAGTACCAACCGAAAATCTTCGACCATTAGCAGGGAGTGACAGTTACGCACATACTGATGCTTTTTTTTTTTTTTTTTTTTTTTTGTAGGAGTTTCATTGACAGGACAGCCGTGTAGGTGTACGGTTAACACCCTGCAAGGCAATCACGTTGCAAAAACTCATTATGGCTACTTTTTAATTGTATTATATTAAAAATTCACACTTGTATTTATATGAATGTATAATATTAATTTTGTGTATTGTTTATTAATTTATGTTATGCTACAAAATAATTATGAAAATTATTAATATTGAATTTAAGAACTTACAGATAAAGATGAGATAGATGAGTCAATGAAGGAATATTTTTATGAAAGTGCCTACATAAGACAACAGATGTCTGGCGCAGGCATTAGATCGGTTACTGCTGCTACAGTGGCAAGTTATCACGATTTAAGTGAGTTTAAACGTGGTGTTATAGTCGGTGCACGAGACATGGGACACAGCATCTCCGAGGTAGCATGAGGTGGCGATTTTCCTGTCGACCATTTAACGAGTGCACCGTGAATATCGGAATCCGGTAAAACATCAAATCTCCGACATCATTGTGGCCGGAAAAAAGATCCTGCAAGAACGGGACCAACGACGACTGAAGAGAATCGTTCAACGTGACAGAAGTGCAACCCTTCCGCAACTGCTGCAGATTTCAATGCTGGGCCATCAACAAGTGTCAGCGCGCGAACCATTCAACGAACATCATCGATATGGGCTTTCGGAGCCGAAGGCCCACTCGTGTACTCTTGTTGAGTGTACGACACAAAGCTTTGCGCCCGTCAATGCCAACGTTAGACTGCTGATGATTGGAAACATGTTGCCAAGTCTGACGAGTCTCGTTTCCAATTGTATGCGGATGAATGTGTACAGGTGTGGAGACAACCTCATGAATTCATGATGGACCCTGATGTCAGCAGAGCCTGATCAAGCTTGTGGAGGCTCTGTAACGGTGTGGGACTTGTCCGGTTGCAGTGACATGGGGACCCTGA